>OX453035.1:17011727-17150623 GCA_949699805.1 Tromatobia lineatoria
AGGTGAGCTGCTGACTGTAGGGGCAATGTTTTTCTCCGTCTCTTTCTTATGCATGCCCTCAACTATAGTGTCTATCTCTCACGCTCGTGCTCGCGTAGTCACGAATATACGACTTAGGGCATAAGCATCAGTATTTATTTTATAGTAATTCTTGCTCTGTAGTAGTATAATTCATCTCCGCTTTTCAAAGTGTGCGGCTAGCGTAGCATATATGCAAGTCCTCTCCAACTTTGCCTTGCGAGAGGATTGCTCCAATAGCCTTATCTGACGCATCGGTGGTTACCAGGAACTGCTGCTGAAAATCCGAGTATTGCAATACCGGTGCTGTTGTTAATGCTACTTTTAATTATTCGAATGCAGCGTCGCGTTCAGCCGTCTATTCGAATTTGTATTTTTTTTATGAGCTCGGTTAATGGCTTGGCGATCCTTGAAAAATCCTTTATGAATTTTCGGTAGTAGCCGCCAACCCCAAAAATGATTGCACTTGTTTAACATTTTTAGGTGCCGGATACTCTTTCACAGCCCGCAAGTTTTCCCGGATCTGCTTGTACTCCTTCTTGTGAAATAATGTGACCCAGAAATTGCGTTTCTTTCCGCAAAAATTGACATTTTTGTAGTTTTACCGCCAATTTAGCTTCTCTGAAGCGCCGAAAATCTTCCTCTAGTCTTTCGTTATGTTCACGTGAACTTTTTCCGTAAACCACGATGTCAGCCAGATAAACATAGTATTTTATTCCTTGTAAGCCAGCCTGTACAGAGTTTATTAATCTCTGAAAAGTTGGTGGCATATTTTTTAACCCAAAAGGCATTCGATTATATTCGAAATGACCTTGGGGCGTTGAAAATGCTGTTTTTTCTTTATCCTCCTTTGCCATCGGGATTTGATGGAATCCAGAGGCAAAGTCGAAGGTGGAAAAATATTGGGCCTTTCCCAACTGGTTCAATATCTCTGTGATATTGGGTAGTGGAAGGAAAATCTCTAAGATGGCATCGCCCACCCTGGAATCGCTCGGGCCCACGCTACGAGAACAAGTCTCTTGGAAAAGTTCCCAGCTACGAGTCTGACATCCCCGCGAACAATGGTGCGGCTTCATCGCCCTCATCTGACGAAACAGTGATTGTACGGGCAGTGATTAAATCATCTCGAGCGTCGGCTGTCCAGCCTCCAAATAATAATCCGAGTTCTAGGTCCATCGATAATTCACCGAAAGAGCCTGGTGCTGCTTTTGATCCCCCTTCGGGTATATCAAGTGCAATTTCTGATCCCTTGTCTAATTCCCTCCACAGTGTGCCCGGGCAATTTGATCTTCAGAGTCCTCGCATCACGACCGACATCGACCACGACAACAGCGATAACAACAGTGACAAAACTTTAAATAACTCCAAGTTAGTGGGGTCTCTCGACCCTTTACTTGGCTTAACCTCGTAACTTTAACATTGCTACTTCTGTGAGTTTTGCGTTTTTAACTCCTCTCAGTTGTGGTTCATGTCTTACGCTCACCGATGGAAATTACGTTGCTTGTTCCGCTTTTTTTGTTGTTGTTGTTGCCGGCTCGATGAATGGTCTGAAGATCACGCAGTGGAGTTGTAGGAGTTTGATTGGCAAGACTCATGAATATCCGGCATTCATTGATTCTACTGATATTTTAGTTCTTTCTGAGACTCGGTTTCATTGTGATCGCACCTACAAATTCCCCTATTTCGACTTAGTTCGGAAGGATAGAACTTCTGAGAACTCTGGCGGAGGTGTTGCAATTGGTGTAAGAAAAGGTTTACAATTTAAGATATGCATTATGAATTATGATTTATGGAACATTAATGAATTAGAGGTCATTGCAGTATAGATCCTCCTCAATGATGGTAAAATTCTTTTTGTGATCAGTGCATATAGACTGCCTAATATGCACCCCCAACCGAACGCATGGGTCATTTTCCTAAAAGAAGCTCTCAGAATTTCCAAAGGAAATCATATTTTTATTGGTGGCGACTTCAACGCCAACTCCTCTATTTGGGGCAGTTATTCGTGGAATTCTTCTGGTAGGGACCTTGATAATGCGTTAAACGACAGCGGCCTTTTCCTTTTGAATGATGGCTCGCTCACCTTTTTCCCCAAAGGCAAGAGAAATAACGCCCTTGACTTATCTTTTGTCAACCCAGAAATTGCTGCTTTTGTCATTGGACAACGACAGATGACTTGTTGGGGAGTGATTACTTAGTCATTCGCATTTGCATTAAAAAATTTCGTCCTGGAAATAAAAATGTACGAACAAACTTATCGACTTCGAAAGTGGACTGGTCCTTATTCCGCAAAACTATTAAGAATAAAGTTTCCTCCATAAATGTTTCTCGCAGTAATTTCACTCTTGCATACGACTCTCTCGTTTCAACGATTAAGGGGAATTTGTTGGATTCTGGTGCCTCTATTAAATCTAAAGTCGACCCTGTCAATGTCAAAAAGAAAGCTTCTCATCTTTGGTGGAATAATGAATGTAAAGCTGCTCTGAACAAACGACGCGAGACCTTTAAATTATATATGGATAATAAAAAGAAAAAAATTAAGGATAATAATACTACTAATAATTTATTGCAGAATTGGATTGAGATAGACAAGGAAGCCAAAAAGATGTTTAAAACTGAAAAATCAAAATCCTTCAAGCAATTTGCGAACACGATTAATCAAGATATGCCGATTAACAAAGTCTGGGACACATCGAAACGCTATAGTGGCGTCTTATGAAAACTAATAAATTTAACTCTGATGCGAGAAAACTAGATCTGGCTACGGCTATTGAGAAATTATCCCCTCCCCTCCCGTCTAATTCCTCGACTCCCGTTATTCCTACGGTCATGAATCCAGGAATAGCTCAAGGTATCTGGCACCCTTGCTCTACCTTTGAACTCGGTGCAATTATTTCAAAATTTAAGTCAAAATATGCTGCTGGGAGGGATCTAATTAACAATGATCCCCGGGAAAAAATGATCAGATCTGATCAGACATGAATCAGATCAGATCATGCATGATCTGCTCTATTCAGACATGATCATGAATGAGCTTATACGTGGTCGCGCACAGCTTCATATCTGGCCAGATATGATTGTGTATGTTCACATATGTTCAGATATGAATTCATATCTGATCATATATGTTCATACATGACCATACATAACCAGATATGAAGCTATACGCGACCTATATGAGCTCATGTATGACCAAGTCTGAACATATCAGCTCATACACGGTCATATCTGGCCAGATATGAAGCTGTGCGCGACGACACATGAACTTACATACGATCAAGTCTGAACATAACTGATCATACCTGGACATATCTGGCCAAGTATGGATGAATACAAAACCTATATGAGCTCATGTATAACCAGGTCTGAACATACCTGCTTATACTCGGTCACACCTGGCCAGGTATGGAGCTAGACGTGATGTCACATGACCTTACATATGACCCGGTCTGAACATACCTGCTTATACTCGGTCACACCTGGCCAGGTATGGAGCTAGACGTGATGTCACATGACCTTACATATGACCCGGTCTGAACATACCTGCTCATACTCGGTCACACCTGGCCAGGTATGGAGGTATCTGCTCATGATCGGCCAGATATGGCCAGGTATAGAACTAGAGACGATCACACATGAACTTACATATGGTCAGGTCTAAACATATTCAGTCGTGGATGGTCATATCTGAGAAGGTATGGACGAATTCGCATCTTTTGTGAGCTTACTTGTGACCAGATCTAAATATTAGATATGGATGAAATGGCGACCATTATACGCTCGTACATGACCATATCTAACCGTGCTCGATAGTTTCTGATCCGATATGGAATTATATACGGCTACATATGAGCTCTTATATAATCATGACTGAACATACCTGCGGACGTGCGATAAGATCTGACCTGATATAAAAGAATATATTACTATATGTGAGCTTATATACGATTGTGTTTTAATATATATGGTTTAGCAACGGTTCAATCGTATCTGAAAGCTTCTACTTATATCAGCACGATCATATCTGAGTAGATTTGGAAGGTAACTAGTCAATTTATTAACGTGCATCTGATTATATCTGATGATAGACATGGACATACGAAACTTGATCGTATATGAACTCATATATGTCATATCAAAACCCGGATTTATAAAACATCATTCGTTTTTGGTTAAGGAATTATGTGTCGAGGTTTAATATCATGAATGTGCGAATTAAAAAGGAATCTACCAGCAATATAAAATATGTAGTAAGTTTATTTATAGATTATGCATCTTGTAATACAAAGTTCAGAAAACCTTTTTCAATCGATTTGGTTGTTTACAAAGATAAACGCCCACTCGAATAAGGTGCTGAATACATTTGACTGAATTCAATTTCACTAAGCGAACCCTGTTTTCTTCCTTTATAAGCGCTATGTGGTCTACCTTGACTTCCATTTCCGTGTTATAAAATATCTTTGAATGTTGAACAGTGAAGCGATCTAGTAGAAAACACAATGTGCTAACTCCCATCTCGAAGAAAAATCGAATAGACCCGTAAATAACAGAATTGTCGTTGTTGATTACTCGATTTTCAGTGCCAATTATGGCTCGAGCATGAACCGGTAAGTTCTTTAAGTCCAGATTGTTCAATAATGCAGCTTCAGTAACGTCGAACTCTCTATTAATTGTACTTTTGCAACGAGCTCGTAGTCATTTCTACATACGGATGTACGCATGGCATTTTGTTCAGTGACTCGATATCTGAGTGTTCGCACACCTTGTGCAATCCTCAGATTATTAACCATCTCCTGGCCCAAGTGTTTTGTGCCATGAACACAGTTAGCGATAAATCCATTGAAATTCTCAAATGGAAATGCCGAAGTCGACCATAGAGGTCCCCATCTTCTAACAACGAGGACGAGATGTAAAAGCTGATGCACATTGTATGATAATTCGCGATCACTATTGGCTTCGCGCGTAGCCTTCATCCGCGGCCATTTTGGACAGCCAGCGACCACAGCGGTGAAATTGTGCGACACCGTATCAACACCTGACACAGTGTCAGATGCTGTTGTACGTTAATTAACGTTAATATTAACAATTTGTTGATTAGTGGACAATATGATTGCGAGAAAACGAAAGGCGTCAGTCTCGTGTTGCGTCCACCAACGCCTTTCCCTTCAAGACCTTGCGGATTGAAGTTAATATTGTGCGTTATTGCTTTGAATCCCGTTCTTATTACTGCCTCCATTCTTGCACGATAGCTATCAGAGACGTCGTAAACATAAACACCGGCGAAACGAGCAGACGACACCGGGCAACCGAAAATTTACGTTCAGTTTTTACTGAATAATTCGAAAAAGGAGAAGCTATTGCCATAAAAAAAATAAAATAAAATAAAGTAAACATCTTTTGTCTTATATTTATAACAGTGCTCTTCAGTTATTTGTTTCATATAATCAAAAAATCTTTTTCATAACATTACCATAAGAATCAATGCTCGTCGTTGATACGGTTATGTCAACAGTCGCCACAAGTGGCGCTAGTTGTCCCAACGCACGAAGCCAATAGAGGGTTTTTGTTCGCTTCACGAATAACTTCAGTAAGTCTTCTGCTTGTTCAAGATCGGTACTTTTGTGACAAAATAAATATCGCTTTGACTAAAAGAATATAATGTTGCAGATACACATCTGGTAGATGATCGACTAGCGCTGGGAGAGAATAAAACAAAATAAAATTGTAATACTCGGATGCCTTATAGAACTTCAGAAGCGTAAGTGATCGTGGCATTCTATGAAAAAAAATAAGGTGGTCGAATGCTCAAGAGGAATTTATCAATCGCTGGAATATTTTTTTCTTTATACTCCACGGCCCTTTCTTGGCAACCCATATATTTGAGAACTGTCGCACTACTCCCAAGAATACGGAGTGCATGTACTCTGGTATCAAGCACGTCCCTAGATCGAGGAAAGGTAGATTAGACACGACAGAACTTCCTTTCACTCCTTTCACGTGGATTTTCTCTTCGCTGACTACTTTTTGCGCTTGATTCTGCATTCTTATTCCAGTCCTTAATGTAATAGAATCGGCGCCAGATGTATACGGGTATACATGATTAGTTATTTTTCCTTCGATTCTTCGAACTCGTATCATTTCTATTTTACAGATATTGCAGCCATATCTACCATTAAAACTTTGAATATTTTGAATTTCGGCTCGGGCTGGAGCATCAGCTACGATTACGGGAGCAACAACTCTAGCAATGGCTGCTTCCCCTGTTTTTGGATGTACCCAACGAATACCCTTATCAAAACATTCTTTCAACTTTGAACAAAATGGTTTTAGAAAAGTGTTCATACAGGGCTTGCACGTATCGTCATACCAGATACCAATAGTTATGAGTAACGTTTCTCTCAAGTGTTCTGGAAGTTCCATAATTACGAACGACAATGGCCAACAGTGACTTTTCGCACTTGCAACCAGCTGAAGACAGTCTGTACTTAGTATCAAAGTCAAGTCATATCTTTGTCTATCTTCTCGTGAATTTACTCTGATGTATTCCGACCCATTCGTTATTATCACTGATTATATCGTCATTGTCGAATAAAACTGGTTCTTTCAACTTCTCAGCTAGATTCCGATACTCGAAAAGGTATTTAATTTGTTCGCAAATATCTATTTCGAAAAAGAACGAAATGTTTTCTTTATCTGCACCGCATAAACAGCACTTGTCGATCGTACCATCCCTACCATTATAGCAAACACATTTTTTGCAAAAAAAGTGTTTGATAATAATAAGTTGTGACGCCTCATCTTGTAGATACCAAAATAATTTGTAAATAGTCTTTGTCATTTCATTGTCTTCGGGAAGAATGTTCTGCAATAGTTTGAGACAGTCTTTGAGACTAGCTTTCGTCCATTTATGGTGTATGTGAAGTTCCATAAGAGACAAGACCGATTCATCTATACTCATCGTACTATTTTAATACAGCAGTTTCCGGATTCGATGATTGGTGGACACGGATTCAATGTTGTCATCATTGTCTTCACTGTCACTACCCTCGCGGACCTCCCAACCTAAAACCAACCCAAAAACCAACCGGTCAATTGGTGCACCAAACCAACCAATGTTCTAACCTTCCAAAGGTTGATTTCGAGTTGGTTCTTGTAAACCAGCCGTAAACCAACCATTTCTTGGACACGATGAAAAGTTGATTCATGGTTGAATATTATAAACCAACCCAAATGCCGACTTCTAAGGTACAATATCGATGGTTCATTTGTGGTTGATTTTTCTAAACCAACCATAAACCAACCTCTGGATAATGAGTTGTCTGAAATGGTTGGTTTATGGTTGGTTTTGAAAAATCAACCACGAATCAACCATCGATATTGTACCTTGGAAGTCAGAATTCGGGTCGGTTTATAATATCCAACCGTGAACCAACTTTTCATCGTGTCCAAGAAATGGTTGGTTTACGGTTGGTTTACAAAAACCAACTCGAAATCAACCTTTGAATAGTTGGAACATTGGTTGATTTGGTGCACCAATTGACCGGTTGGTTCGACGTCGGATGTGGGAAAAACAACCGAATTCCAACCATCCGTGACGGTTGGGAGGTCCGCGAGGGTATCTTGAAGCGCATTATGGAGCACCGTATCATTATCATTTTCTTCATCGACAATATCGTTATGAATTCTATCAGAGCTCGTATTTCGATAGTCGTCAACGTCGTCATCTTGAGAGTTGGTTTCGATAGAATCGCTGGAATAATGAACTTTCGAATAGTTGCCGATGACATCCGTGTAAGAGATACTAGTAGAGTCTTTGTTGGAGGTAAAATAAGTTTAAGAAGCGCCAGCAATTTCTACGTTGTCGTTTACCATGGTGCGAGTGGCGACCGCGGTTTCTTCATTACCTTCGTTAGAATGCACATCGGATACGTTTGTTCCCCATATTTCTCCCATCCTCAATGGAACCTATATCAATCGAATTATATATCGTTTTTATTTCCGAATACAACTAAAATCATGCACACTCATATTTATGATTTTTATAATGCTCTTTGTTAAGGCATGTCAGCGCATTTAAAAGTGCCGCTCTCGCAAACCGGAAGATCGCAGCGCCACCGAGAACATTCTCGATGGTTCTCGAATGTTCTCGAAGCTTCTCCCCTAGCGGACGTAACGGCAACCGCGCCGACGCCAGTTAGTCGCGCTCGGCACGCCGAAGAAGCACGTCGTGTAATAAAGACTGTTAAACCAGAACATTTCGTCGCATACTTCTTTCGTCACCTTCTCCTCTCTGCAGGGCCAAGCAAAGTAGAACCAGCTGAACACAAGCGCGGGCATTGGTTCAACACTCTTGTTAAAACTGTTTTGCTGATAGTAAGGTGTGATCTTATTCCGAGCTTGATTGTTTTTTCTTAGTTTCATCTCAAAATTCAACTAGTTTTTGTTATAAAATTAACTTTGCAAAAGACCTAAGTAGTCAGAAAGAATTTAGAGACCGCGCGAAGCCTTTAAATTTTTCGATATCCGCAAAAAATCGAGATTTTAATATGTTTTTATACACTTCTCACCCGAGACCTCTACTTCTTTTTGTCAGAAAATTAATTTTTAGTAAATCATGGGGGTGTAAACAATATTTAGAGATCGCTTAAAGCATTTTAACCTTATATGTGATTTTTTAAGCCTCTCAAAAGAATTTTCTACTGTTATTTCTAATGAAATCAATTTTTTATCCTATTTAGGTTGTATTTTTTTTTTATTATGCAACTTAGTTGGAATGAATTATCCTGAAAACTGAAACATTTGGCACTGCTTTCTCATTATGATTATTTTTTTTTAACACTTCATCGTGATGCTAAGACACTACAATTTCGAATTCATGATTGAAGCAATCTCTAAGTAATTGTTTATTGGCTAGACCTTACACAATGTGAATTTTATTAAAACGATAAGTAAAGAAGGAATTAGCGTTTCTTTCTTGAACAATCATGAAAGAACCGTTCAAAACTTCGAGGGACCTTTGAGTGTTTTCTGACCTCCTAGTGATTTTACTTGGTTATTTGTTTACGACAAGTAGTAGAATTCTCCGGTCAGAAGTGTATAGCGAAATGGAAGAAAAAATTTTTTTTTCGCGGATATTGAAGCTTTTGAAGGCTTCAAGGATTCACCTCTGAATACTTCGGATCACCTAGGGCTATTTCAAGGTCTATTTTATCACAATGAAAAGTACAATTCGCAAGTGCGATGTACAAAAAAAAGTATTGAAAAAACGTTTTGTGTAAAATTCCAAATGTTCAAAGGCCTCTCTATATGTATTTTTGATTTTAAGTGACCTCTCAATATGTATTTTTTTTTTTTTTTTCTACCAGAGTAATATTGTGTGACATTCATTTTATAACGAAGAGTGGGATTTTAGGCTGATTAAGAAAAAAATAGAGAAAATGTTGAAGGGTAGCATATAAACTGACTGTGCGAGAGGCATCCGTAGTTTCATTGATCGCATTGATGTGAGAGGTGTCTGCAGTTCCTTTGATGACATTCATGTTAGGATTCTCCGTAATTCCTTCAATAATATCGGTGTCAGAGGTGTTCACAGTTTCATCAATAACATTGATGTGAGAGGCGTCCACTGTTCCTCTATCACTTTTGTTGAAGTATGCACCAGATATTCTTTTTTCCCATCTTTGTAATGTTCTGAATGGAATCTATATCAAACAAATTGAACGTTGAGTTTTTACATCTAAACGAAACGTTAATTATGTGAACAGATATTTTTTTGCGTTTTTTCAAATACTTAACTTGTGAAGAATATTTTTCTTCGAGTATATGATGTATTCCATACCAAATCAAACGGTCCAAAACTCCACTCCCTCCAAAAAAATTGTAAATTTACCACAATTCATGATTATTTACAAGGGATTTTTTCAATTATTTTCACAATTTTTTTATCATTACTTTTTTTTTTGAGATTTAGAAAAAATGATATTAAAAAAAACCCCTGTATCTTAAAAACTATTAGTCGTACAAAAAAACGTATGAGACATAAAAGTAGGGGTTTTGAATGAACTTTGTAAAACAAATTTTTATAGATTTTTTTAATGTAATAAAGTCTATAAAGGTCTTGGACCGTTCGATTTGGTATGGAATACCTCATATATTATTATATTGTAGGTATCATAATCTAATTGAACCTATATTCTATACTTTATTCCTATTTGACTTTGGCGGAGTATGTATATATTGAATAGATGTTATGATGCTTCGACGATGACCGCCTTTAATGTTTTTATTTTTTATGGAAGTTTGGCAAATCGTAACTCGGGTCTGAGTCGCACGATGCCGGAGATTCCGTTGTTATCGATCTTCCTGTATAGGAAAATCAAACATTTGGAATCTATTTATTTTTAATCAAAAATAAATAGATTCCAAATGTTTGATTTTCCTATACAGGAAGATCGATAACAACGGAATCTCCGACATCGTGCGACTCAGACCCGAGTTACGATTTGCCAAACTTCCATCAAAAATAAAAACATTAAAGGCGGTCATCGTCGAAGCATCATAACATCTATTCAACCTGTATTCTATACTCTACAAAACTGGAATATCATACAAACCGGAATGCTTTTGCTATCTTTCCAAAGCTTATATTTTTTTTTCGGAGGAATCACTTGTTGATCATCCTCTTCTGATGACATTTTGTTTGTCTTGTGTTGTCACGATCCAATTGGTATGTAGAATAATTTTGCAATCCCCGTCGGCAGCTACTATTATCTGCATCAAGTTTATTTTTCCTGAAAATGATCGAGATTCGCAGTATTATTGTTTCGGAAATTATTTGCTATCTCTTTCGCACTCGTGGGGTTTTCACTTTCCTTATGTTCACTTGTTCACTTGCACTTATGAGTTTGTGGTGTCGCCCCGTTTCGTCCAAACAAAAAATCTCAACGCCAGATGCACATGAAATGCCGATTACCAATACAATGTCGTGCAATTTTTACTATTACTTATCAAACTGTTTTAGTCTCCAAATGCATAACAATGCCAGTAAATTGATCCAATCAGAATTAGTCGTTAATGTAATTAATGTATATCATTATCGAAAATACAATGATAAAGGGTCTGCATGCGTACGCGCACGTCTGGGTTCGAGACATTGAAAAGGCGCACAACCGGCGACTGAACATGTGACTCCGGCACATACCGGCGAAAAGTGCTTGTGAGAAAAGTGAAATCAAACGCATCTGACGTGTTTCCTCCGTTCAGACAAGAAAATCGAAAATCTTTGACGAAACTAAAAACCAAGATGTTCCTTGTTCAATGCATGGTAGATAAGTCGCTATGTATAGTCAAAGATTCGAAGGTGATTTGCGACGCGGACGTCGTGAAGAACCGTGACACAGTGACATTTTTTTGGAATAAAAAATTGTATGAGGGAATACTTATACATCGTTCAGGTAACGAACAATTACATAACATTCATAACATAGACGTAACACGATGTAAACGTACATTCACGTTTGTAATATATTCGTTCGTTCATAACTGTTTGAGATTCACGTTGAGTGGCTCAGGATAGTGGAACGGATGGTAAAATAAAAAGTCGAGGCACAAAAATGTGTGAATAATGACGTATATTCACGGCGTGTATGAATTCGTTGAGCGGCACTTAATGGCGGTGAGCGGTCGCACTAGTATCGAGTTTTCCCGGACGATTATATTAATCGCCGGTCGAGCACGATGAGCGGAGCAAAAGGAGATGAGCGCGAAAACCCAGCTGTTGTTATTGAGCAGCTGGATTGGCGTTTATCTGCACGATTAATTGAGATACACCGAAATGAGAATTTCCGTGAGCTGAGTACATGAGTGTCGCGTGCGCTGAACAAGACGGAAGTGCTCGAGAAAAACCGGTAACCACGCGTGGTCGCAGGAACCAGAGTCAACTGCGCGACGCGGTCAAGACATGCGCGCGCAGCGCTTCAGAGTTCAGCCTGAGTCGCGCGGTCGCTGCCAGCGAGGTGCTGCCGCGCAGTGGGCGCTCGCGGAGGAAGCCGTCAGACGACGGATTCTCCAACAATAACCTTCAACATAGCGTCCATAACCTTCAACGTACCATTCATATTAGATTAGGCATAACACCGAGTAAACGTACATTTACATTTCTAATATCAAGATCGTAAATCTTTCTGCAGCAGATTCATTCTATCAAAATTAATGGTTTTTAAGATTTTTCGAAATCCATCGGGGTAAGAAATTATTTGCGGACAATCGCCGGAAATTCATAAAGTTGGTATCGGATTTATAAGAATTGTTTTAATAACATGAGACGTTTCTATATTGAACAATGTACGTAAAATGCTTGTTATTTTCTTAAACAGCAGAATCGTCATATTCATTAGCAAAAAGCAGAGTGATTTTTTAACCTTTCTCATCCAAATATTGTTCCATTCTTCTTAGGTTCCAGACGAACACCAGTTTCAAAACAAGATAAATTTGTTTGCCATTACACTAACTGCTTCGAGACTTTAAAGTAGTTTCTAGTCGTTAGGCGACAACACAAGACAATCGATAGCTGCAGCTGTCAAATTTTCGTATATTTCAGAGGACTATGATTTCTTGAATGACGAGCTGAAGAAACTACAACGATGCAACAAAAAGCAAAAAGAAAATGATTTCATCGCCCAGTAGTACCGCCATCCTTGGGAAACGCAAGCGCAAGAAACCGAGAAGTTATTCACCCTCGGATACTAAAGAAAATGATACGAAGAAATTGAAATCTGCTAAGAAAGTCACACATGTTATTCTGATAAATGATGATCATTGAACATTAGGGTGGGTAAAAAATGAAGATTTTTAAAAAAATCTGGCCGCTCATGGAATATTATGTGCTTTTCGAATAAAAAAAAAAGTACGCGTCAGCTCTGGTCCAAAAAAATTGTTTATTACTGTCTCAAGGACTTTGAAAATCTGAAAAATCGCATTTTCGCGAGTTTAAAAATGATAATATCGAGCTGCTCTTCTAGATTAATCTTCCATAATTGAATCAAAATTGTTCTGTTGAATCGGAAAATTATGAGATTTTTTTTACTATTACCTCATCACAGTTGAAATTTTTTCAAATTGCAATTTATAATTTTTCAGTTTTGAAATATTGGGCTGTTCATTGTTTGCTTGATTCTTTGTTCTTATTTAACAAGGAATCACAATAGATCCAGGGTGTGTGGGATAAGAATTGATACTGCCTCATCTATTTCACCGATTTTTATCATCAAAGATAAAGATCTGTAGAAATTTTTTAAACTTCATGATTAAAATAGGTTTAAATAAAGGAGGCAGTACCGATTCTTATCTCACACACCCTGGATTTCTTGTGACTTCTTGTTAAATAATAACAACGAATTGAGCAAAGAATGAGCAGCTCAATATTTCAATACTTAAACATTATAAATTCAAATTTGAATAAAATTCAACTGTGATGCGGCAGTAGTAAAAAAAAATCACATAGTCTTCCGATTCAACAGAAAAATTTCGATTGAATTATTGAAAAATAATCTAGAAGAGCAGCTTGATATTTGCATTTTTGAATTCACGAAAATACGATTTTTTTAGATTTTCAAGGTCCTTGAGGCAGTAGTAAACTATTTTTTTTTAGGCCGGAGCTGACTCGTACTTTTATTTTTATTCGAAAGGCACATGATATTCTATGAGCGTCCAGATATTTAAAAAAAAGTTCGATTTTAAACCACCCTATTGTACATTTTTACAAAAGTTTGTTAGAAAGAAAATTCAGATTTCCTAGCTTTTTTCTTTGAGGCTCCTCGATCTGACACTCACAATCAAGAGAAAAAAAAGCTCAAGGAGAAAAATAAGTTTGCAGCTGCAATCACCAGATTGGACGACAGTGACTCGAGCGACACGAGTGAAGGTGTTGTTATTGATGCTCAAGACAAGAATGACAGAAAGAGAATAAAAGAAGTGAAAGCCATGATCCAGCAGGATTTTCGGAAATTCAGTGAACCGAATACCACAAGCACAGTAAGTGGCAATTCAAGAGATCTAGCCTCGGACTGTAGAGGCACCGACCAGCCGAATTCACTATCGTCTTTAAAGAAAACGGACGAGACATTTCCTAAGGTCAACAATGACGCACCGAAGATTGTTCCCGAGTTTACTGTTCGTACAGGCGACGATGGTTGTGAAAGCAATTTGGAAGATTGTAACGCGGACGATGGGGTTGACGTGATTTCTGCAAAAAAAAATGTGACTCGTGTGGCCACACGAGAAACTGACGATGACGACGCACAACTTTTTCGACGCGACTATGATGGTGACACGGTATGTCTTTTTATCTATGGGGTAATTAATTTTTATTGATTTTGATTTTGTTTTGTATTTTCATTAGATGGTTCTTCTCCAAAGCGAGAAAAATTTTGCAAAAGAAAAATCTACAAATTGGCACTGAGAACCGCGTATGAGGCAACGCACGTTGCTCGCAAGCTATTAGAAGGCGTTTTTAAACACGTTTGATAAACGCGACGATAACCGGTCAAAAGGCCCGAGGGCATGGTCGCCAAAATGAAGAAGTTATCTGCTTACATGAAGTGGCAAGAGATGCAATAATAGGGAAATAAAAGAAAGTTTTTTTTTTTCATTCATATTTGAACGATTACAAAAATACAAACGACATTTAGAGAAAAGTAAATATATTTCATAAGATGCACTTATGTTCTGGAGAATGAAACGCTATAGATAAGAGATATTCTACACGTGTATTCTCAGACAAAATTTTGATGCGTTGAAATTTCGGTGCTTCGTGACAAAAAAGAAAAACCTGAAAAATCTGACTCAAACCACACTGTCAATAACATTGATTTTGCATTATATTAGTGCCGATCAATTGTAACGAGTTAATAAAAAAAGACTGCAAAATCGAACTTTGCAAATTGCTTCCTCATTTTTCCAACTTTCACGAAGGCACCTCTATGAAAAAGTATGATGATCACTTTGGCTTCCTCATAGAATGACCCCCTTTTCATGAATAACTGTTCAAGAATTTTTTTTTCTTCTTGCAATCAAAGCTTAATCTCCGAGAATCCAAAACGAATGGCGTATAATCAGAGTAGAGATTTCAGATCTTCGGGAATTTTTTGTTAGTGTTTTCGGTATGTTGTAGAAAGAAATCTATTCACTGGCATAACTGAGATTACCGTTATAGTAACTTGTAACTTTCCTATAAAAAAAATCTTTTTCGATTGTCTTTTTGTCAACATCACATAATTCGATCGATATAAATTTATTTCATTTTTTTATCTTAATTTTTACAGAATTCGCGAAAAGTGTCGCCGCAAAAACTTATTGGACCTTGCAAGACAACAAACAAATAAAAAAAGCAATGGCACACAAATTAGTGGAGATAAAACACACTGCAAAAAAACACAGACATTGCGTAAGTGCGACCGAAAAAATGACAGAACATTATGACTGGCTGTTCAACGAAGATTATTTTGTTCATCTAGCATCTAGTTCAACGAATATTATCCAACCTATACTCACCTGCAACGTACAACGTATATTATAAAGAAGATTTATTCTTATTTTCTATTATTATTTTCAACGTATTATCGCTGATAAGATTTTTTCTATTTTGATTTGATGCCATACTGCATCTGTGATGATATAAAGACTATATCGATAACGTTTATATATAGATAGTATATATGACAGAGGTTATATTGTTACTGACACTATCATTTGATATTGTTTTTGGTGTTTTAACTATCGTAAAAAAATCCGGGAAATTAGATATGCGCTAAATCGCGTAGAAAAAATATGTGAAGTATTTCGCGCGATTTAGAGACGTACTTTTATGAAGTTTCTCGGAGGTCTGCAGTTTTTTCTATAATAGTTTACTAATATATTTTTGTCTGATTATAGGTAATAAAAAACTCGTTTAAGGGGACGAGTCAGTAACAAAAAAATGATTTTCCGAGAATCATATTTTATATTCCAGTCAACCGATGAATGTGTAATTAGTATATCACTTAAGGACTGGAACGGATAATTTTTCTGTTAAACAAATTAGTTCGAAAACTGACAGAGAAATTCTTCGTTCCAGTCCTAAAGTGATATATAAATTTCAAATTCATCGGCTAACCCGGATAAAAAATATAACTCTCTGAAAATCTTTTTTTGCTGACTCGCCCTACCTAACATATTCGATGTTTTACATGAAGATATCGGAACCGAAACGTCCAGCGCGATAAAATATGAAGGGTGGTCGAGTGAAAGACTGAATGAACCAATATCTATAATTAGTAGTTGTAGAGTTCAATAATCACAAATTTATGGGATCTACAACGATCTGCTTTTTCTTAAAATATTTCGATTTTTCCAAACGTGTATTCATAAAGATAATAAATCTCTTCAACTTAAGAACGTATGTACAACGAAATATGTTATTATGTCGAGAAAATAAATAAAAAATCATCACGCAAAATATCGATATTCTGGACTTATGATTCAATTTTTCATCAGAGTACACATGTCACATACCGTAATCATATCTGCTCCAATAGGAACAGATACACTATGTTACGTATCACATCTGCGCTGATATGATCAGTTTCCCTTCGAAGTCGACAGATCTGGTCATTAGATGAGATCTCTGGACATGGTCAGACATGAACAGATATGGCCATGTCTGGTCAGATCCGATTCTTTTTAATAAAAACTGCTCATATCTGATCATATCCGTTCTGATATGATCAGATCATATCAGATATAAGCAGTTTTTATTTTAAAAAATCGGATCTGACCATACATGGCCATATCTGTTCATGTCTGGTCGGGTATGTTGTGGTATGGCCATGTATGGACGATATGCTACGATCTGACCATGTCTGATCAGAACGTTGATATGCTCAGATCTGATCGTATCTGATCAGACATGGCCATTTCTCATACCTGATCATACATGATCAGATCTGATCTGATTCATGTCTGATCAGATCTGATTCACGTCTGATCAGATCTGATTCATGTCTTATCAGATCTGATTCATGTCTGATCAGATCTGATTCATGTCTGATCAGATCTGATTCATGTCTGATCAGATCTGATTCATGTCTGATCAGGTCTGATTCATGTCTGATCAGATCTGATTCATGTCTGATCAGATCTGATTCATGTCTGATCAGATCTGATTCATGTCTGATCAGATCTGATAATTATTTCCCGGGGAGGCTCTGAAAAATCTCCCCCTTTAAGCAATTCAAATTCTTTCTTAAATAGTTAATTTCATTTTATACTCTGCCTCTATCCCTAGTGATTGGATTTTGTACGACGTTTGCCTCATCCCGAAACCCCTGAAGGGTTTCAGACCCATTGCTCTCGCTTCATGCCCATTTAAACTTTTTGTAAGGGTAATTAAAAACAGACTAGATTATTATCTAGAGACAGATTTTGTTATCCCTAACACGCAATTTGGTTTCCGTAAATAAAAATCATGTTCTGATAATAAAGCTATTCTTACCACAGATATTCACAATTCTTTTGCCAAAAAGGAGTCTGTTGCAGCTGTGTTTCTCGACCTTGAAGGAGCCTATGACAACGGGATCCCGAATCTCCTCATTAAAAATTTATCGGAGTTACGCTTACCTAAAGGTATTATTAATCTAATTTCGAACATTATGTCCAAACGGAACGTCAACTTCTACGCGGATGGTGCCTTCATCGACATCAAAGACTTATTTAAAGGTCTACCTCGAGGCTCCGTATTAAGTCCTTGTCTTTTTAATGCTTATCTACGAGATATTAACAACCATTACGGTCACCATTGCCGTTTATTACAATACGCTGATGATATTGTGCTATACTCAAGTCATTCAGACTATTTGACATGTATTAAGCACCTTGAAAACGGGATTGAGACTCTGCGTGTCTGGCTCAACTCTCTGGGTCTTAAAATCTCACCCAGTAAATCCAAATTCATACTATTCTCAAGAAAGAGATCTATTCCTGACTTGTTGGAAATAAAAATTGGGAACTGCTGCGTATCTCGCTCCCATGTTGCCAAATTTCTGGGGGTACTAATGGATTCTAAACTAAATTGGAAAGCTTTTATTGGAGAAGTAGAGAAAAAGGCTTCCCAAAGTATAAATATCGTGAAGTTCCTTGCCCATAAATCTTGGGAATCCCATCCTACTACTATGCTCACGGTTTATAAGGGCCTCATGAGATCTAGATTGGAATGGGCCTGTTTCTGTTCTCAATCTGCTAGTTTTTCTAACTTACCAAAACTTGATCGGAAACAATACTCTGCGCTTTGCTTGGCCCTGGGCTGCTTCAGATCTACTCCTACAAACGTTCTCCTAGATCTAGCAAACGAGCCTCCTTTAGAACTCAGAGCTCTACAGATGGTTATCTCTTACCTCTGTAGATGCTTCTCCCTAAAGAAACATCCTCTACTTCCAAAACTTGGCCGACACGTTTGTATGTAACCAGTGGCCAGATTGGAGTACCCCTTGGGTGGAGGGGTCCAATCAAATTGAAAGAAGAAGAGAAAGAAGAAAAAGAAGACCCTGTTTTTTTATTTTCTCACTATCTGTCATCAGACGACGTGAGCGAGACGGTCGGCAGTCGTGTTATGCGTGCGTTGTTTTCTTCACACGTACGCACACGTATATGCGATCGGACAAATAAGTTTCGATGTGTAAGTTCGGACAAAAGTAAAATTTGGCCAAATATCAGCACTTCGGGAACCGATTTTATCGCAATCGGTCCCATTAAAAAGGGAGGAAAAAATAGAAAATATTGGCGCTGATACATTTACCGTCCGCGATCTATTCCCTCAGATACTTAGAGTTAAGAAGGGCTGGTACACGCCATGCACGTATATCGACGGACATATCAGCAGTTTGACGTTGTGTGAGTGCGGTGAAAAATTGTTGACCGATTCAGAATTGTAAGTGGCCAGATATTAGCATTGCGGGCACCGATTTTATCGAAATAGGGCTCATTGTAAAGAGAAAAAAAAATAAAAAATATTGAACCTGACACATTTTGGCATCGGCGACGTTTTGACTGAGATAATTCGAGTTACATTTCGTAGCAGACGAAAAAGGGGCGAGCTTGCTGTAAATAAGAGTAGCGCTAGCGTCTCGATTTTAATACTTGGCGTCGAGCCACTACCGCGTCTCTTGATAGCGTGATTTTGTTTTACCATTCGATAGGGAGTTGCCGGCTCAAACAAAGGAGACACACAAGGGGTTAACGAGACTCGTTGACGACATGCGTCAACACACTAACATGCTCGCGTCGATGAACGTCCATCCAGACGAACATTTGCTTGTTCGGATTGTGGAACGTGCGCTACCTCAGGACATTCGAGCAAAATGGGAAGAAACTCTCAATTTAGATGTCTCACCAACCCTCGACCAGATATACACGTTTATTTCGGAAACCACGTTTTACCTTTTCACGATTGAAAAAGATTCGTCGCGTTCAAAGCATGATATGGATGAGAAACGATCGTTTTTCGGCAAAGATAAAGACGGCGCAAAAGCTCGAAAAGGAGACGTCGGTGCGCGTACGCTAATGACCGGTGTTCCCGCTAATTGTGGGTTTGCAAAAAGGAAAAACATCACGTGTATCAATGTCACGAATTTCAAAACATGACGGTACAACAACGGTGGGACTTCGTGAAAAAATCGAACTTATGGAGGAACTGCTCGCGTTCACACGGTGGCAAATGCAACTCGTCGCATTGCCAAAATTGTACGAAATTCCGTAATACGCTTTTGCACAGTGAAAAGTCCACCCCGAGCGCGAATCAGAACTCGACGAAATCAAGCAACGTCGAATCTCGCACTCTCAATTAGTGCTATACGCTCAAATTCGCGTCAAAGGTGTGAACGGTCAGTTTAAGAAATGTCGCGCTTCATTAGACATGTGCGCAACAGCACATTTTATCACGGAGGACCTCGTCAAAGAATTGAAATTAGCGGTACGGCAATGTTCGCTCGCGGTTGGAATGATCGACAACACGGATACGATTTCCAGAGGGGCAGTTGAGTGCACTTTCTATTCGATCCAAAATGATTTCAATAAAACGCTAACTGTTTTGGTTATACCGAAAATCGCCGATAACATACCAAACCAGGTTTTTCCTCGCGAGTTAATCCACATACCGAACAATATGAAATTAGCCGATCCACAGTTTCATCTGCCGCAAAAAGTTGACGTTCTTCTCGGGTTGAAAGTGACATTGTCGTTGTTATCAATCGGACAATGTGATCGATCTCGCGACGGTTGCGATCTATTGCTTCAAAAAAACTGAGCTCGGCTGGGCTGTCGCTGGCGGAAAAACGGTCGCCGGGATCGCGAATCGCACGTCGCGTCAATTAATTGAATTGAAAGAACAAATCGAGAAATTTTGGTTGCTAGACGACGCAAATGCGAACCAAATGAAACTCTCGGAAAATACAGATTGTGAAACTCATTTCGTTCGGAACGTTAATCGCGAACCATCGGGACGATATACCGTGCGCTTACCGTTTTGTAGCGCAGGTCGAATTCTCGGCGATTCTCGATCGACGGCCTTACGACGGTTTGTAGGACTGCAAAAAAGATTGAACGCGAATCCGATTCTCAAACAAGATTATCATCGCGTCATAAACGAGTATATTGAGGTAGTTCGTCGCGGGTCCGCCTTAATGTCTAGTCGCCAACCGGAGGCGAGCAGCAACGCGAATGTTCTCGAAGCGTGCCTGCTTCTTGCTTCCCCACTCCTGGCAGCTCTCTCAGTCCGAGAGCGCTTTGTTAACCGGCAGTCCGACGTCGAACGTCAGAGTAGAAATAACGAAAGTATTGTCGAGCCTTATTAAAGATAAGAATATATATTGTAATAATAAAAGGTGCTACCTGTTCTTTTTCTAAGAAGTGAACTCGTTGTGGTTATTATATTTCTCTCCTCTCTCCAACACTCACTGCTCATCTACGCAATTTATTGTACTCTAATAAGTTATGGGCCCAGTCTCGCTGACTGGAAAAATTGCGTAGAGCCGAGGCAGTCGGCTGAGAAAGCGCTCGGGAGTGTGGAGAGAGCGGCGAGACGAGAAACGTTCGTTGAACTGAAAACGTGGTGTGCGAGGCGGCCATATTGGCAACGAGGCTCGAGTGCGTGTTCGCGTGTGAAGTGCGACGTAATTCGCGATGGCCGAGGCGATTTCAACAAAGACTGTGGAGAAATTCGACGGAAACGACTACCAGGGATGGAAGTTTCAAATGAAGCAATTATTTGTCGCTCATCGCATCTGGGGTATTGTCGACGGGTCGAAGCCGAGACCGGCAGCCGACTCGGCGGATCTCGACACGTGGGAAGTCGACAATGCGCGCGCAATGTTCTTGTTGTCGTCGACGCTCGATGCAGTTCAAAGAAGACCGTTGCTCATATATGAGACCGCGTGCGAAATGTGGAAAAAGTTGGCGGCCCTTCACGAACAGAAATCAGCGTCGAATAAGCTGCTGCTGCAAACGAGGCTGCATCAGTACCAGATGTCGGCGAACGACTCTATCATGCAGCACATCACGACAATAAATAATATGGCAGCTCAGATTCTCGATGTAGGAGTGACTGTGCCGGAATCGATGATCGTCGCGAAAATCCTCGGAAGTCTCACACCGAAATAAGCAAACTTCCAGACAGCGTGGGACAACGTACCGGAAGAGATGCAAACGCGGGAGGTCCTGGAAGAAAGATTGCTTCGAGAAGAAGCGCGTATGTCAGTGAATGACAGTGTGGAGAGTGCGTTCGTGGCGACGAATAAATCGAAAGGAAAGAATAAAAAAGTGAGTTCGCGAGAAGTGAAAACGAAAAAGAAAACCGAAAAAGACAAATCAAAAATTCGCTGTTACAAGTGCCAAGGACTTGAACATTTTGCGCGCGAGTGTGAAAATAAAAAGCGCGAAAATGATCGTGGCGCCGAGGAAAACGCGCGTGATTGTGCATACGTAGTCGAGATTGCGCAGCGAGAAATGTCGAGTGTCGGTAAAGACGGAATCGATGGTGTACCGGTTGACGTAAAACGCGTGGTGCGGGCGGCCGATAAACGCGGGAGCTGGCTGACCGACAGCGGAGCCTCGCGGCATATTACCTTCAGACGAGAGTGGCTTATAAATTTTCGTGAGTTACCCAACGGTAACACGGTATCTCTCGGGAACGGAAAGGAGTGTCGCGTGGTGGGAGTCGGTACAGTCGAGATCGAGCAGTACGCGCGGGGCGATTGGAGACCGGCGCGAATCGAAAACGTTTTGTACGTCCCGGAGATGACAAAGAATTTATTCTCGGTTCGCGAGTGCGCGAAAAAGGGGTTCGGTGTTAACTTTCTCGGCGATCTGGTCGAAATCGGACAGAAAAATCTCGTGATGGGCTACGGTGTGGCACAAGGCGATGATATCTATCGAATGATATTTAAAACGAAGTGCGCGAAAAATGTCAACGAAGCAAACGTCGGAAAAGTGGACTCTCGAGTGTGGCACGAGAGACTGGGTCACGTGAACAGTCATGCAATGCGAAAGCTCGTGAAGGACGAATTGGTACAAGGAGTCGAGTGCTCCGAGAGTGTCGAAGATTTTTGCGGATCCTGTCAAGAGGGAAAATCGCATCGGAAAAATTTTCGGAAAGTTCGAGTGCGAGCAAATACGGTACCTGGCGAGGTGATACACACGGACCTGTGTGGACCAATGACCGTGGAGTCTCTCGGAGGCGCTCGCTTTCTGTTAATTTTCAAGGACGATGCGACGAGTTTCCGACACGTATACTTCCTGAAGCACAAGAGCGACGTACTGGAAAATTTCAAGAAGTTCGACAGATTAGTCGAAAACAAGTTCGGGAGGGCGATGAGAGTTCTTCGGTCGGACAACGGGCTTGAATTCAAAAATCGAGCGATGGAAGAATATACGGACTCACGAGGAATTCAGCGAGAATTCACAGCTCCGTATACGCCTCAACAAAACGGCAAGGTCGAGAGGGACAATCGCACGCTGGTTGAAAGCGCGAGGACGATGCTGCTGGCAAAGAATCTTCCAAAGTTCCTGTGGGCAGAAGCGTGCAGCACGGCGGTGTACCTGATGAACCGAGCTGGTGCATCAAGTGTGAAGACCCAAGCCACGCCGTACGAGATGTGGTTCGGTGTGAAACCGGATCTGAAACATCCCAGGATCTTTGGATCGGAGGCGTACGTAAACGTGCCGAAGCAGCTTCTGACTAAACTCGACCCACGTGCGAAGAAGATGATTCTCGTGGGATACGAGAGCAGCTCATCAAATTATCGTGTCTTCGATCCAGTATCGAAGAAAATAACAGTGTCACGAGACGTGACATTACGAGAGACGATCGGACTAGCGGTGCCGACGACGAGCGACGAGACGGGAGATTTTCTTCTATCAAAAATCGAAAGAGCAGCTCCAGTTCCGGCGGAAGAAGAGTCGGATGAAGAGGACGACGACGACGAAGTTTTCGAGCAGGCCGAAGATGTTCCAGTTCAACCTCAAGGAGAGGGCTCACCGGAAGTGCGGCGCAACGACGGAAGAAATCTTCGTGATCGAACGCAGATAAAGAGACCGTCAAGGTATGAGTCGAATATCGTCGAGTATAACGTTCCAGGAACGTACGAGGAAGCTCTTCGAAGTCGAGAAGCGAGTGAATGGCAAGAAGCCATTAGTTCAGGACTGCGTTCGCATCGAGAGAATGAAACCTGGTCTCTCGTGAAGAGAGAAGCGCACATGAAGACCGTTGACTCAAAGTGGGTTTTCAGAATTAAGGACGAGAACGGCGAGGCTCGTCGTTTCAAGGCTCGTCTGTGTGCAAGAGGCTTCATGCAGCGGGAGGGAGTAGATTTCTTCGAGACTTTCTCTCCAGTTGTGAGATACGACTCGTTGCGAGTTTTGCTGGCGATCGTTGCAACAAGAGATTTCGAACTGGCGCAGTTCGATGTACAAACGGCATTCCTATACGGCAAGCTCGAGGAGGAGATTTTCATGGAACCGCCCGAAGGGTTAATCATCAAGAAAGGGTCGTCGAAGGACATGGTATGCCGTTTGAATAAATCTTTATACGGTTTGAAGCAATCTCCACGCTGTTGGAATCGAGAGTTCAGCTCGTTTCTAAAACAGTTTCAATTTCGAGAAGCCAGCGCGGACAAGTGCATATTCGTCGGAAAAATCAAAGATAACATTGTTTATCTGGCTCTATTTGTCGACGATGGGTTGGTTGCAGCCGAGAACAGCGAGGCAATCAACACGGTTCTCGAACATCTGAAGAAGGCATTCAAGATCACCGTTGGAGACGCAAGCTCGTTCGTGGGAATGCAAATAGAACGGGACCGAGCAAGAAAATCCGTCTTCATTCACCAAAGCTCGTACGCAAGAAAGGTTCTCGAGAGATTCGGAATGATCGATGCGAAGTCGAAGAGTGTGCCAAGCGATCCGAGCTCAACACTCGAAGCGCTGCCGGAGGGAGAAGAAGCTGAGGACGTGCCTTACAGAGAGGCAGTTGGGTCTCTAATGTTCTTGTCGATAGTGTCGAGGCCTGACATTTCATATGCTGTCAATCTCGTCAGCAAGTTTCTGAATCGACACGGCAAAGAACACTGGCGCGCTGTGAAGCGAATCATCTCGTACGTTGCTGGAACTCTCGAGCACGGGATCGAATATCGAAGCGGCGAAAGTCATCCAGTCCTGGAGGGCTACTCGGACGCCGACTTCGCGAGAGACGTTGAGACAAGAAGATCAACAACCGGGTACATATTCGAGTTGGCCGGAGGTCCCGTAACATGGTCGAGTCAACGGCAAAAGTTGGTGACACTCAGCACCACGGAGGCAGAGTACGTGGCAGTGTCCATCACGTCTAGAGAAGCAATGTGGCTACGGAAACTTCTTTCCGAGATCGGGTGCCCGTGCGAGAAAGCCACGACGATCCATGTGGACAACCAAAGTGCAATTCGACTTGTGAAAAACCCGAAGTTTCACAAAAGAACGAAGCATATCGATGTCAGATATCATTTCGTCCGAGAAAAGGTTCACTCGGGAGAGTTGAACATCTAATACCTTCAAACGAAAGAACAGAAGGCCGATATTTTCACGAAGGGTTTGCCGAGAGATCGTTTCTGCAAACTAAGAGAAGACATCGGGGTCAAGGAGCGTGGACCACGCTAGAACGGCGGAAGTATTGAGGTAGTTCGTCGCGGGTCCGCCTTAATGTCTAGTCGCCAACCGGAGGCGAGCAGCAACGCGAATGTTCTCGAAGCGTGCCTGCTTCTTGCTTCCCCACTCCTGGCAGCTCTCTCAGTCCGAGAGCGCTTTGTTAACCGGCAGTCCGACGTCGAACGTCAGAGTAGAAATAACGAAAGTATTGTCGAGCCTTATTAAAGATAAGAATATATATTGTAATAATAAAAGGTGCTACCTGTTCTTTTTCTAAGAAGTGAACTCGTTGTGGTTATTATATTTCTCGCCTCTCTCCAACACTCACTGCTCATCTACGCAATTTATTGTACTCTAATAGAGTACATTGAATTGGGACACATGTCGCTGATATTCGACGAAACACAACCCGGCTATTACCTTCCGCACCACGCGGTGGTAAAATCATCAAATACAACCTCTAAAACACAAGTGGTTTTCGATGCATCAGCCAAGACGAGCAAGGGAATATCGCTCAACGACGTTTTAATGGTAAGTTCAACGATTCAACTCAAATCGTTCGAACATCTTTTGCGTTTCCGTAGCCATAAGCACGTAATTACTGCGGACATTGTGAAAATCTATAGACAAGTTTGGATCCATCCTGACGACCGTCGTTATCAACGCGTATTTTGGGTTCATGACAAAAAAATCCGAGCATTCGAGTTAAACACGATACGAACTGTACAAAAACTCGCAAATGACAAAAGCGCAGAGTTTCCGGTCGGTGCCGAAGCTCTAATGCGCGACTTATACGTTGACGATTTACTCCCAGAAGCAGATATTTTTTTAAAAAATCGTATAAATTCGAGACGAAGTTAACGAGATTTTGAAACGCGCAGGATTTGATATACGCCAATGGGCTTCAAATGATCCACGAGCATTAAACAATTTAATCGAAAAACTTGCGAATATAGAGTTCCTGACGGATGAAAATCCGGTACACAAAACGTTAGGCATCTCGTGGAACGCACGACACGACGATTTGCTATACACCGTTAAACCTATTCTGCCCTCCGAAAAGGTTACCAAGCGCCACATCTTATCGGAGGTCGCGAAAATATTCGACCCCCTCGATTTGCTCGGTCCGATCATTCTCGTATGTAGAGGTCTTATGCAAAATTGTTGGAAAACAAAAACTACTTGGGACGAATCTGTACCTAGCGCATTGTATTCTGCATGGCAATCATTCGCGGAACAACTTTCCTTGATCGATAGATTGAAAATCGATCGTTACATTTTAATGACCGATTCCGTCAATATTCAAATACACGGGTTTTGCGATGAGAGTAAAACGGGTTACGAGCTTGTTTATACGTACGATCTTGTAATGAAAAAGGCGAAACTCACGTTCGATTATTCTGTTCGAAAGGACCCCGCGCTCCACTTAAAGAACAAACGATTCCGTGACTGGAACTCTGCGGTGCGTTGACCCTCGCGCGTTTATATCGAGACATTCGCGAAGTAATCACTTTTCGTGTCTCTAGGATAATCTTTTGGCCAGATTCAACGATGGTTTTACAATGATTAAAAAAACATCCGAGCGTATTGAAGGTTTTCGGAGCGAATCGTGTCGCAGAAATACAAGAAAGTAGTAAGAAACGCTGAATGGCGAATCGCCGACCGAGATCCAGCCGATGCGTTGTCGAGAGGTCAACTTCCGCAGGAATTTCTGAATAATGATTCGTGGTTTCGTGGTCCTCAGTAGCTAGCCAAATCCGAAGCTGCCTGGCCTCCGTCTCTCGGGAAGCCTCCAGATGATTTGCCCGGGATCAAAAAGTCATTTTACACGGTTTTACAATTAAAATCGGACGAAGTTTTCAAAAGGTTTCCGTCTTACACAAGACTGATTCGCGTTGCCGCGTATTGCTTACGTTTTTTGCGTGTGAAAAAAGATAAGGGCGATCTAACGGTAGATGAAATTGACAAAGCTCAGAAACGTGTTATTCTTATCATACAACAATCGCATTTTCAAGACGAAATCGATCAACTTTCAACCAAGGGTAAAGTAAAGTGCGCAAAACTCGGATCGTTGAACCCAATAATAGAGGAGACCGGCTTACTTCGCGTTGGTGGTCGTATAAATCGAGCTGACATAGGGGGTGATCAGAAAAATCCAATGCTTCTTCCGTCTTGTCATCACGTAACAGATCTATTGATACGACACACGCATGAAAAATTTTATCATACCGGAATTCAATCAACTTTGTACCACATTCGTCAAAGATTTTGAATAATAGATGGTAGGAATCAGGTGCGAAAAAACGTTCGGCGCTGCGTGAGATGTATACTTTTCAGCCTGTGCCAATCACGTATAAAATGGCCGATTTGCCCAAGTCGAGAATGGACACCGCACCGGCGTTTTACCACACGGGTGTCGATAGTGATGCCGTCAAGACTCGAGAATTCTCGATTTTTCGAGACAAGACAAGAAATTTCTTGTCTCGAGCCCAAGAATGCTTGTCTCGAATTGAAAATGTCTTGTCTCGACTCGTCGAGACGAGACAAGACATAGGTCTCGAGACTCCAGATTTTTCGAGATTTCTCGAGATTTTTCAAGATTTCTCGAGATTTTTCAAGATTTCTTACGATTTTCCGAGATCGTAAAAAGGATTCAAAGAAAAAATCTGAGGCGCCTTTTAGAGATGTTAAGATAGTATGCGCAATGACTGACGTCGCATAAGCTAAAGGGAAAATGCGACAGAATTATGAACTGTTCTCGATAAGATTAGTGATGCCGTCAAGAACCAAGAATGAAATAAATTTCTTGAAAGAAATTTTCATCTCGAAGGTCACAAGAAATATCGAGATTTCTCTAAAAACTCGAAAAATTCGAAGCAAGACGAGGAATATCGAAACAAGAGTCTTGTCTCGAAATTTTTTTCGAGACAAGATTTATTTCTCGTCTTGTCTCATCTTGTGGCATCACTACTGCTCTGTGCCTTTCAAAACGGCAGAGACAAAATGCTTAAGCATTACCGCAAGACGAACTGGGTTTACGGCGCGATCTTGATCCTGGACCCTCGTCACAAGATCGAAACATTTTCGCTCACGCACTGGGGGAAAGAGCTAAAGGAAGCATCGGTTAAAAAGTTCGAAGAAATCGTCAAGCACCGTTACGCTTCCAAAGGCGTCGATGAACGTTCGGATTCGCAATTAACGGCGGTATCCCAAGACAGCCGGGATTCATTCGATCTGTACGCGTTGTATGAATCGGCTGCGAACATTCAGCGCTCGTCGCACGGAAGTGACTGGAAGAAAGAAATCGAGGCGTACTGCAGTAGAAAGAGAGCGGACAAGAGCGAAGATATTTTGCAGTGGTGGCGAAGAAACTGCAATAACTTCCCGAATCTTGCGAGAATGGCCAAGGACTTCCTTAGTATTCCGGCTACAAGTGTCCCTGCTGAGCGACTGTTTTCGAAGGCGGGATTAATTATTCGGAAACACAGAAACCGTTTAAACGACGAATCCGCGCGAAGTCTCCTGTGTATAAATAGCTGGATATCCTGCGGTTTGAAAGAAAAAATCTACGCTCATTTGAATAGGTATAGATAAATAAAGCCACAAGCTGATACGAAACGTTTTTTCGTTTCGTGGTCGTTGAACATTTCTTCAAAGTACGAGTCTTTAATTCTTTTATCCTTCTTCCTTCATCCCTTTTTGCTGCAATGAGACTCATTTCTACTTATATATGAAGGCGCCGATAGGGATCTCGATATTTCACAAGAAATATCGAGATTTCTCAAAAAATTCGAGATTTTTAAAAAAATTACAGATTTTTCCAAAAATTCGAGATTTTTTTAAAAATTCGATTTTTCTTAAATTCGAAAAATCTCGAAAAATTCGACATTTCTCGAAAAATTCGAGACAAGACGAGATTTCTCGAAAAATTCGAGACAAGACGAGATTTCTCGGAAAATTCGAGACAAGACGATAAATATCGAGACAAGCGTCTTGTCTCGAATATTTTTTCAATACAGTTCGAGACAAGAAGACTTATTTCTTGTCTTGTCTCGTCTTGGGGCATCACTAGGTGTCGATTATTTCGGCCCTATGCTTGTCAACAGAGAAATCGCGGTAGTGTTAAGGTATATGGTTGTGTGTTCATCTGCATGTCAACTAAGGCTATCCACATAGAAATCGTAAGCGATCTATCGACAGAAGCATTCTTAGCTGCTTTGCAACGTTTTGCAGGTCGTCGCGGCGTCGCAGGTCATATCTATTCCGATAATGGAATGAATTTCGTAGGAGCGAACAGTCGACTCCGCGAGATATACGCATTAAGGGAACCTGACGAATTCCGCGCGCAACTTTACGCGCGTTTACGTCCAACCAAAGAATCAATTGGCATTTTAATCGACCCCTCTCATCTCCTTTCGGGGGAATCTGGGAGGCGGCCATAAAATAATGTAAACATCATCTTAAACGCGTCATGCGCGGTCTTTTGTTCACGTACTAAGAACTAAGCACTTTAGCGGTGGAGATTGAAGCTATTCTAAGCTCGCGCCCATTGTGTCCAATCTCCACCGATCCAAATTACCCAATCGCCTTAATACCTGCGCATTTTCTTATCGGTAAACCTCTCATGATGCTGCCGGAAAATAAAATTTTGCATGTTCCAGACAATCGCTTGTCATCGTGGCAACTAATAAACAAGATGCGTCACGAGTTTTAGCGTAGATGGCAAAACGAATATTTAAACGAGCTGCGAAAACGTCGATAAGCAATATTTATAATAATTTATGCATATTCTGATTACTTAATGTGTAACTTTTTACTTTCTCATCACATACAGAGTATGTAAGTTAGAAAGTATTGCAATCAAAAAAAAATTCAACTTCAAGATTTTAATAGAAATACATGTTTTGAGTGACCTAGGTGCAAAAAAACACATCAACTCATTTCTGTCCATCCGTCTGTCTGTCTGTCTACTTTTGAAAAAAATCTGTGGACCGCAAAGAAATGTGGTGTCCACTTTCTGCATCTAAATCCTAGTTTTGGTATTGAAACCCAATCCAAAATCTCCACTATTTCTGCTACTTCACCTGGAATGTGAAAAAAAAATATGTTATTCTTTTTTGATGCTGCAGATTCAATAAGCAGTGAACAACAAGTGATTCAATATAGTGAAGACTTTGTTGTCTTTTTAGTTACTCACATGACATTTCTGAAACCATCCTCAATCAGAAATTTCTATTGTGAAATATGAATTGCCTTACTAAATAATTTAGGTCTACTAAATAAAAAGACTGCTATCAATGATCTTGAGCAGTTTTCAGGGAGAAATACACTATAAATATTCACATGAAATATCATATATAGAAAAGTGCATAGACAGAAAAGATTTAAGGTTAAGTTAACACTCATGATGTTAGACTATAAACACTGATACATCCATAGTTTTTATCACTCGCATAGCATTTCAGATGAATTCTAAATCCTGCGGCGGCCTCATATACGCCATAATACAAGAAACCTTTGGTATATGAATAACAAATATAAACCGACTTGTCAAACTATCGCAGTGCTGACAATAACACCAACAAACAAAAAAAAGAGAGATGCGGCGTGAAGGCGCGATCATAACGTGCACGTCCTCGAGAGGGCGGGTCGTAGCTTGAATTTAAAAATGCGTTCTTAACAAATTATAGGGTGAGATGTCGATTACAATTAAATGAACAATAAAAATAAAAATTGGAAAACAATGAAAATAAAAATTGGAAAACACTGAAAATAAAAATTGGAAAACAATAAAAATAAAAATAAAAATTAATTAACGTTAAAAAAAATTTTTAAGTAAAAAAACAATCTGTTGTCTCGAATTTATACAATTACAAAAACAAACAAACGAACATTACAAACTAACTTCACAACCTAATTTCACAAACTATCTTGACGACAGTAACATGACGCCAGCAGCAATCGAGATGAGAAAGTCACGTGTTGCGTCGCGCCAGTAGCAATTTTTTTATTTTTACTTTTAATTCTTATTGTTTCACATTATTAAAATACATCATAGTATTCGATACTATGTATTTGTTTGGAAATACAAATTGTAAAATATTGTATTATTAAGTTTGCTACGCGGTTATTAGTGGAGCGGATTCTTTCATGAGAATTTAACAGTTTTTTTTCTCGCTTCATCGTCGTTGTCGGCAAGATCGGTCGAAGACGGTAAAGGACGTAAATGTAGTTGTTTCCGGATGCTGCTGTGTCACCTTTTGACAGGTGACAATCTAGAAATGATAATAGACAAAGAAAAACAAATACGGGTGCCAGTGTATATTAACCAACAAAATAATTGATAAAATATACGTATCAAACAAAATTTTGTAAATTAGATAAATTTCAGTGATAAATATAATGTACGAATGTTGTGTTTAGGTGATGTTAACTTATTCTTAAAGTTTGTATAATATTTATGAATTGTTATTTCAATTGAAGTATACAAATTCATTTAATGAATGAAACGATAAAGAAACAAGCTAAGGAATCAATTGTTTTGTTTTCATATGATGTATAATATGTAGTGTGATTTGATATTTCAATTAGTTGATGTTATGATGCTTCGACGTGACAGCCTGTAATATTTCCATTTTCTTAGATGGAAGTTTGGTGAAACGTAACTCGGGGTGTAAGAAGACCGATGCCAAATATGTCGTTGTTACCGATTTTCCTATACGATTTTCCTACATGATTTTTTAAAACAAACAATATTTTTATTGTCATGAGTACTAAATCAATAAAAATTAAATATCTGCTTTTTACCTTGTTAGGTCATAACTACTTTAGAATCCTCCAAAAGCACAATAAAGAATAACGTTTTTGTATTTAGGTAAAATATGAACACGCTGCAAATCTTGCTCAAATTTATTAATTTGGTGGAAAGTTAGCAAGCCGTAAACATATGCGTACCTGAGATGGATAATTTTTTTAGGTAAATGCCAAAATATAAACAAATAGAAAAATTACTATAATATTTGTGCATACTTCTTATTGTGAAGATAAAAAATGTTCCAAATTTTAGCTCGTTCGGTCCATTCGGACCAAAGTTACCATGTAATACGGACGTCCGGGTAACAACAAATCTGATTTTCATGCGAAAAATGATTTAATAATGGAGAAATCTATATTCTAATACACCAAGGATATGTATTTCACTGTGTTCGAAAAATGTGCTGAGAAAAAATAGGTTTATTAAAATTAAATTAACATTAACATTAGAAAAAGGTAATTAGGTCCGGTGGAACGCGGGTTTAATAGGCACTTTTGTGCGTTCTTTACAACGTAAATGCCTAACAAATCAAGTTTATGAAATTTACTCACAATAAGATTGCGAAGTACAACCGTGCACATTGCTTTTTCATTATATTTTGCTCTTTACGAAGCTCCCTCAGTCGAACGTCATGTCGAGAGCGGGCCGAGAAATAAAACGAAGACAATGCTCGCGATCTTTTATAACGTCAACTTTCTAGAAGAGAGATTTTGAGGAAGATATATATTTTTTAATCGCTTGTGCATTTTCAAAAATCAAATTGTACAAATTGTGAGATACGGAGTACAATTTAGTCCAGGTATATCATGGAGCAAGGCTTAAGTAGACTATAATGTGAATCAGTAGTGCGGTATACTTTTTGCACGATGCCTAATAAATACACTATTCTTCCTGCCTATAATCGCAAGATATTTAGGCACTCACATTTTGGAAAAACGCACAGAAGTGCCTATTCAATCCGCGTACCACTGGACTTAATTCACTTTTTGTACGTCAATCTGAATTTAAAATTAATAAATCCATTTTTCTTCACTGCACATTTCTTAAACACAATGAAATACATATTTTTGGTGTGAAATATTATAGATTTTCTATTATAAAATAATTTTTGTTATGACCAACAGATTTTTTGTTACCCGGGCGTCCATATTACACAGTAACTTTGGTCCAAATGGACAGAGTGAGCTGAAATTCTTTACATTTCTTATTTCCACATTAAGAAATAGGCACAAATACTATAGGAATTTTCCTTTTTGTTTATATTGGCATTTACCTTAAAAAATAGCCCTTTTCAGGTACTCATATGTGTATGGCTCACTATAACTTTCCACCAAATTGATAAATTTGAACAAGATTTACAGCATACTCATATTTTACCTTAGTGCAAATATATTTTTTTTTATTTTTCCTTTAGAGAAATCTAAAGTGGTGATTACCTACCAAGATAAAAGCATATATTTTATCTCATTCATTTAATACTCATGACAATAAAAGTTCTGTTTATCTTGAAAAATCAAGAGACACTACATATTATACAGGACATGAAATGAAACCCTTGATTCCTCAGCTTTTTTCTTTATTGTTTCATTTCTTGAATTAATTTGTACACTTCAATGAAAATTATAATTCATAAATAATATGTCACAGAAAATCAATTAACATAACCTAAACTCAACACTCATAACCATATTTATCACTAACTTTTATCTAATTTACACAGTTATGTTCAACATTTAGATTTTCATACAATTATTTTGTTTGATAATTTACACTTGCACTCGCATTTGTTATTTTCTGTCTGTTATCGTGTATAAATCGTCAGTTGTCCAAAAAAGACTCTGCAGCATCTCGAGAAATCTGCAATTAGGATTCTTACTGACGACGACCGATCTTGCTGAACACGACGATGAAACGCGAAAATTTGAAAAAAAAAAGTTTGGTTCGTGTAAATAGTATTTCCCAAAAAAAATTGGTACGCCAAGTATTAAAAGTGTTATTATCCCATAAACAAATCACTTGTAATCAAAAAAATTTCAGCTGGAAAATCTTCAAAAACGAAATTGCCTTTCAAAAATATTTAACCGAATCTTATTAGTCAAGTAAAAACCCTCGATAAATGTTTAAGAGATGAAGCTGTTTCTCTACAAAAAAACTTGGCGTTCCTGCGACTAGCTCCCGTACATAGTCCATTGGAGTAAGTGCGGGAGAAAGCATTTATTAATTGTAACATGATCACAATATATATTTCCGCTGGTAGCTATTTCGTGGCTTTATTTGTTTTCGAGTTTAAAGGCGTATACGTCGTGCCACCATACAACTCTTCGGCTTTTCAATGCAGAACTTGCAGCGTATAAATTAAAAGTTACATACGTTTCCGAGTTAATGGACCATGAATACATACAATGTGATGCTATATACATTGATCAGTTACTTGTATCACTTGGATGGAATCCTGATTGTGGTTTGTATAGGCTTTCAAAATCAAAGCGGTCGTTCCGCTGAGTAAGCAGAGGTTCATGATATTCCACAAAACCTCCGAAAATGGCAGATATTACCCAACTGGATTAAACATAAAAAACTAGGAATGAAATTCTTATGTTTGTAACATATTGTACCCGTTTTAATTCAATGAACAGATTTTAAACGGTTTGAATTTCAATGCCACATGTATTGTCAATAATTTCTTAACTTAGTACTTGTGAATCCTTATGCCGTCTAATAATATTTGAAGAATCACGTTTTCCGGTTCTTACGGCACTGGCTCAGTTCCTTTTCCTTACAATTTCTGCACCCATTAATCACATTTAGTTGTTCTTTTTTTGTGAAACTGAACCTCCGGTTTCTCTCCAGGGAGATTCATAATCATTAAAAGGATGGTCATAATATCAGACACGTTGTCCTACCGTCCTTACGCAAATGGACTATGTACGGGAGCTAGTCGCAGGGACGCCAAGTTTTTTGTAGAGAAACATCTTCATCTGTTAAACATGTATTGAGGGTTTTTACTTGGCTAATAAGATTCGGTTGAATATTTTGAAAAGCAATTTTGTTTTCAAGATTTTTCAGCTGACATTTTTTTTATTACAAGTGATTTCTTTATGGGATAATAATACTTTTAATACTTGGCGTACCATTTTTTTTTGGGAAAAATTTTTTTGGGGGATTTGTTAGCTTTTTGAAAATCTAGACGCCATGAAAAAACTGATAAGATAATTTACAGTAATCCGTAAATACAGGTAAGTAGACTCTCAGTAGACTCACCTAAATGTTTGAACAGACAAGCCCATATATAAAATGCATACAGGCTGCAGTAGGAATTTTAGAAGACGCTTCGTCTAATATTTGAAACCACAGACAACAACTTCAATATAGGCGCCGAGAGGATTCAAAAAGTGTTATGCAATGTTATCACTTTTCCGTTTGTTTTAAATATTATATCTACGCGTCTTTAGAATTGCAAGGCCTATTCCCCTGCTTAACTGTCAAATCGTCGATGAATATCCGAGCAGTGCCTCTGCCTCGCATCATTGTTGTATAATGTGAATCCTTTTTATTTTCATTCTCACCATGATCGATATCACACTTGTGTCTTTGTAATTATGATTGTTGACTTTCTGCGAAGATGTAGGCACTGATTCAATGCTGATAGGTTTCTTTGTTATTTTTGCTACATTTATTTCAAATATTTGTCATTCAATTTGTAACAAATACGAGCTTGACTGAAGATCTCATTCACAGGCGCAATAAATGGCCAATGAGAAAGTACAATCTAAAGATACTATTTCCCTTCAAAGAGGGTAGTTTTATTTTCAATTAGACATACGAGGAAGGCCAGTTAAAAAGATTTTTTTTTAATTATGAATACGACCCTCCTTCTCATAGTAAGAAAAATAAACAATAATTCCCCTCTGTGAAATAAACCCAAAGAATGTTTTCGTAAATGGATCAACTGATTGGTTCAACCGGTTGATTTTAAACCATAAATTCATGAGTTTAATACTCTGCGCGTAATACAAAGAACACTGCTCCAAAAATTGGTCTTAACTACATACGTATCATTCTAGTATTTTAATTTTAGAATCAATGCACATTTCTTAAACCGACATGCAATCCATTTACTGGTCCAAACACGAGTAGCCTCAAAAAAGCACTCGCAGTGGCTTTCAGATTAAGGGGACCGAGTCACAAAAACAAAGTCATGAGGAAAAAAATCTCAAAATGTATATTTTTATATTTTTTTAAAATATATTTTAAAATGTTTTTAAAAATTATTAAAAAAAAATTTAACATTAAAATCTCATTCAGTACATAAGAATGGTGTGAGGTCAAGAGTAAAATTTATCACTTGTCGTAGCTTTCAGATCAAACCATCGAACCAATTTTGGTGTTCGATGTCTTACTTAATCTGTCGAAGAATGCATTCTGAATCGAATATAGTTATTTTAGATGCAGTAAAAATTGTATTTGCTTTAACCAATTGTTTAGTAAGTTTTTAATACAGGAAGATTTATTAACACACTCAAAATGATAGCTTCCTCATAACAACGTGAAGTAAAAATCCCAATATTCAATCCAGAACCCACTCTTCAACAGATAAAATAAGACATTGAACACTAAAATTTTTTCATCGGTTCGGTGAGAAAACTAGACCGAGTGAACATTCTTACTTTTTTCACCAGTGGTGGCTTTTGCTTGTAATTTAAAGAATATGCATTTAGTCGAAAACCAAAATCACAAGCAGCATCAATTAAAAAAGCACCTGCAGTGTCTTTCAGATGGCACAGGTCAATTAATTGTGGTTCTCGACTTACTGAATTTTCTCTGCATCAATACCCATAATCAATTGACCAGCTTGATCTGAAAGCCACTGTGAGTGGTTTTTAAATTAAACGCTACATTCACAGCCCGAAGTGTTTTTTTTTTATTATAAGGACAACTCGCCTCTTCGTCGAAAAGAAAAAATCAATAATTACCTTACTGCCGGATGAACCCGAAGGATTTTTTGGGAATGGACCAGCCAATTGAGTCAAGTGGTTGCTTCGAACCAGATTCATGATATTTTACTTTCTGGGTGTGATTCAGAGAACACTGTTTCAGGGATTGGCCTTAACTAAGTCTCATTTGCTTTGAAGATACATTTCACACCAATTAGGCGGAGCAATTTTTTTAACAGGTCAGACTTTTAAAGATCTTTGCCAGTATTATTCTGACATTTTATTCTCTTGTCTATGACACTGCTTTAAGGGGGCTGATTCGACTACAAGATGTCATAAGAAAATAGAATCTGTAAATTATATTTGTCTTTTTAAAAATATTACATTTAAACCTTATTAAGTACATAACAAGCATTATAATACTGCAATTTTATAAAGACAGATAGTACACAAGGTCAAATGGAATTTTTTTCAGTTATCGTAGCTTTCAGACCAAACTGGTGAACCAATTGTGGTGTTCAATGTCTAATCTTATCTGTTGAAGAGTGCATTCTGGATTTAATACAGCGATTGGGAACGCAGTAAAAATTACATATATTGTGACCAATTGTTTAGTAAGTTTTTAATAGAGAAGAATTGATTGACACATTCAAAATCATAGTTTTGTAATAAAGACTTGAAATAAAAATTCCTATATTCAATCCAGAATGCACTCTTTGGAAGATAAAATAAGACATTGAACAATAAAATTAATTCATCAGTCTGGTAATTTGGTTTGGATGCACTGTATGTCTTTACCAAATTGCAGAATTGTTGTAATACTTGTTATGTATTTCAGTATGTTTTCATGTCAGATTTTCTAAAAGAAGTATATCCATTTCAGAAATTTTTTCCCTATGACATTTTTAGGTGACTGGGTCCCTCAAGGATTAAGAAAAAAAAGGGTACTCTTAATTCGTGTGCAGTGCAACTGCAAAGAGAATGATTCTTAGCGAAGGCCAATCCTCAAAGCAGTGTTATTCAGAACCTGCGCACTGTGTAAAACTCTTAAAACTGGTTACAAAGTAAGCGGTTGACCAAATTGGCTGGTCGATTTGTAATAAAATCCTTTAGTGTGATCCTGAAGCGAGGATATTTATAATCTTTTTCTTCGCTGAGGGTGAAAGGTGTCCTTATGAGCAACAAAAACTTTTTTGACTCTGCTAGAATGGTGTGTGCTGCGAAGAGAATGTCACCTAGCGAAGACCAATCCTTGGCGTAGTGTTCTCGTCTTCTAATTTGGTTTTTAAACCACCTGGTGACCCAATCAGTTGATCCACTTGTGAAAAATCCTTTGGGTTCATCCTCAAAGAAGGTAATTATTTTTAGTCTTTTCTTCTGTGAAGGAGAGAGTGACCCTTATAATAAACATATAACTTCATTTACTGCAGCATAGAATGAAAAGCACTGGCAGGAGCTTTGAAAACAAGCCTGTCAATTGATTTGTAAATTACAACCTAATCGATTGACTCATTTACAAAAAAATGCTTTGGGTTTATTCTGAAAAGACGCAATAATTTGCTATTTTTCCTTCTATGAGGAGTAAAGTGGTCTTCATGATAAAAAAATTACTTTTTAGCTGAACATCCCGCTTATGGCTAATTGAAAATCAAATCAAAGTCTTTAAAAGTCAATTGTATCTTTGTATTTTGTACTCACTTATTCGTGTTTATTGTTCCTCTGGATAAAATCTTCAATTGAACTTTTTTATCAGTTGCAGCAAAAAACTAAAAAAGCAAGAATCATTTTTTCTAAAATAAACATTACGAATTTTTTTAAATAACCTGCTGGTGAGGTTAGAAATTATCTCCCACATTTTTGTCGTCGTAAAAAATAATCAAATTTCCGCGGTTTTGCCACTCGCATTTACTGACTAGAGTCATTAAGCTAGAGAAAAAATAATCACGCATGACTCTGTTTTTTTATTTTCTCACGTTCTGTCATCTGTCATCAGACGACATGCGCGAGCCGGTCGGCAGACGTGTTATGCGTGTCTCATTTGCTTCACACGTACGCACGCGCATGTGCGATCGGACAAATCAGTTTCGATGTGCGAGTTCGGACAAAAGTGAAATTTGGCCAAATATCCGCACTTCGAGAACCGATTTTATCGCAATCGGTCTCATTAAAAAGGGGGAAAAAAATAAAAAATATTGGCGCTGATACATTCACCGTCCGCGATCTATTGCCTGAGATAATTAGAGTTAAGACGGGCTGGTACACGCCATGCACGTATATCGACGGACATATCAGCAGTTTGACGTTGTGTGAGTGTGGTGAAAATTTTTTTACCGATTCAGAATTGTAAGTGGCCAGACATTAGCATTGCGGGCACTAATTTTATTGAAATAGGGCTCACTGTAAAGAGAAGAAAAAATGAAAAATATTGAACCTGACACATTTTGGCGTCGGCGACGTTTTGACTGAGATAATTCGAGTTACATTTCGTAGCAAACGAAAAAAGGGCGAGCTTGCTGTCAATAAGAGTAGCGCTAGGTCTCGGTTTTAATATTTGGCGTCGAGTCGCTACCGCGTCTCCTGATAATGATCCAAATATGGCTTTAAAAATCAACTTATTTTTATTGTGGAACTTTTCGAAACTTTTTATTGGGTAATAATAATGATCTAGAAATGTATGAATCAAGTTTATTTTTATTGTGAAACTCATCAAAACTTCTCATTGGAATTAAGAATATTCACTTACACTGTCATTCACTCGCGTTAAGGACGTTTGAAACGCTGACTGCGGTAATAAAAACTAAAATTCAAACTCAAATTAAAATATAAAAATTTCAGCAAGTTATGCGTCGTTGAAGTAGAGGGAAAAAAACTGTGTTCCGGCCGTCATGATATCTACCCTCCTGATCACCTGAAAAATAAAATTATGAATAATTGTTTATCAGTATAAATGCCAGTATCGTATAAACCAGAAAAAAAAGAAAAAAAAATTTTCGCAAAATAGTGGCTACGGAAAAATTGCGGACGATGTTCCCACTAATCTTTTAACGTTCCCGAATTTATTGAAAATATTTAAAATAAGAAATTTCTAGTTTTTTTTAGTTTATACGATAGAGGAATATATAAAGAATATTCATGCCAAATTTCAAGTGAATCCATCGATTAGAAGTTGAGATATTATCAACCGCATCGAAAAAAGTAGTTTCGAGAAAAACGCATTTAAAGTTTTACGTTAAGTTTTAGGCAGTGTAACTGAAAAATGCGTACATATAACTTACATTTTCTTAATCAGCTATCTCAGGTCCGTATATCGGGCCTTCTTCTACTTCATATTGCTGATTTTCAGCGTTTCATTCCGCAAGACGAGCAGTTTTACCTTCGTTTGAAGCATTTGAAAATCGAACTTCAGAACGTTGAATGCTTACATCATTGCGCCTAACAACAAACCCATGGGTTTCCACACCGATTTTCATCCCCATAAGTTTCATTATATTCAAAATGGGATTAAAGCCGTCATTAAAAATACTTACTGCTAAATAAGTAGCAATTTCGATTGTCTGGACTCCAGCATCGATGTGTTTGGGTGCAAACGTCCACATCACAAGGAATTTAGTGATTCGTTGTTATCCTGAGTTTCGGAACCCAAACAACGTTCCAATAAAGAATCATCTGACAGGCTTTCGTAAATAGGTTTTAAAACGGTTAATACTTCATCAGTAAGTGGTGAATCTTCGTGTTGAAAGTCATTCAGAGTTCATTCGGCTGCTGCTTTCTATCATTTGCACCAACTGGATGGTCCAGGTGGGCAATTCATGTGCTTCGAGTCGCCATCCCCGATATGCTTGACGAACTCCATGATTTTCTTCGGATCTTCTAAACATTTCAACCACTGAGTCGAACTCCATTTTCCCAGCACTTCCTTTGTGGTTAATCGAGCAAGAGTCTTGATGTGTATACAGGGAGGACACGGTGAAACTAGAGAGCGCAAATGCGCTTGCGCGTCAAACCGACGGTTCTCACTCTATGCGTGCAGACCGAGTAGTCGGGCCAGCAAGAGAGAACGGAGAGGGGGAATGTTTTGTTCTAAATAAATCTTGGTTTTTGGCGTCTGCCCTACCAGCTCAGGTAGCGTCCCTTGCCCCTACCACTACCCTTACTGGCCCATTCTGATGGCGCGCGGGGACACAGTCGCCGCTCGGATGAGACGCACTGGCGGCCGTAGGCAGTAGCCAATCAGGCTTCCTAAATTCTCACGCAGCCGCATGTGACTGTCTAGTTTCACCGTGTCCTCCCTGTATATATACCATACCAGTCTACCCCTGTCAGATTAGGCAACCGTAGCCACAACCACTTTTCTACCGCGAAACCACCGGTTGCTTTTCGCTGCACCATTTACCGCTGAACGACTATAAAACAACCCTGGAGCTGGTGAAAAGACGGTTGTTTTATGGTTGGTTTTGGTTGCTGCATTCGGAAGTGTAAAAAACACCGTTGGCAGAAACGCGGTTGCTTCGCAGTAACAACGGTAGAATCGCGGTAGAACCGCGGTTGCAATGGTAGAATCGCTGTTGCCAAGCGGTTGCAATGGTAGAATCGCGGTTGCCAAGTGGTTACACGGCGTTTTGCTACCGTCGTTTTACGGGTCGTTTTGAGGTTGCGGTGATCCGATAGGGATGTTGGCACCGATGTCGGTATTTAAAAAATTCTTTTATGAATTACAGCCTTGGCAAACCTCGACTTCACGACTATATCATCAACTTTTTTACTGAATTTACCTACAATCGAAATAACTACAATAAGTGAATTGAAACCTATCTTCTTCCACGTCCCATCACGAGAAAATGTGAAATTTGTAGGATTAGCATTCGGATTAGAAGCTAAAATTAACCTTTCTCTTCCTCTGCAGCCTTTGACATAACCAGGTTATACACACCCTAGACTAAACTATAAAATGTTCCGATAGCCAAACCCTGACCAATATCCATGATGCTACAAAAGATATGAATTCCTTCTCTCCCAACTCCGATAACCCTCATAGCTGATACAAATCTGCGATTTATTTCATATGCCTTATTGACAAATAGGCATGACTGAATATAACGGGTATCTTCGCAGCCACATACTACTGCAATTTTGAATCCTAGTCCAGGTGCAGCCGATCGAGAAAATGTGATTTTTTCCTTACAAGTAGTATAATCGTTAGTGCAAGAGATGAAAACACAGAACAATACTCTAAAATACAGTACCCGAAAATATAATCAATAAGAACTCTGGTGAAAAATGTATCCGCTTCAAAAGTATGTTGATTCCCACTGAACCTCCATTTTTTTCATCTGTCTGGACGACAAAAACGTCCATTCTTACTTTTTCGATGCATTATACCCGCACGAATGAAATATTCACTCTAAATTTAAAAAAAAAGCTCACAGAAAGTTTTTCAGTTATTTGTACCTCTCTACAGCTTCGAGGGTAAAATTGAACTAACCGTATAATGAAATAATTTAATTGTTTTTTAATTTTAATTAAAATTGTTATTGTTTTCCAATTTTTATTTTTGTTGGTATTTTTATTGTTTTTATTAGATTGCTTCATAAATACCATTTACACACTATGAGAAAACATTTGTTACTGGCGTGAAATTTTTAATGTGAATTTATTGGGCATCGTGACTAACTACATAAATAGAACTTTGAGAATTTCGCTCGTTAATTGTAATCTACATTTCGCGCTATAATTTGTTAAGGACGCATTTTTTTAATCATATTCAAGGTACGACTCGTCCTCTCATGGACGAGCGCGCTATGATCGTGCCTTCACGCCACATCTCTCTTTCATTTGTTGGTGTTATTGTCAGCACTGCGATAGTTTGACAAGTCGGTTTATATTTGTTATACATATACCAAAGGTTTCCCATATTCTGGCGTATATGAGGCTATCGCAGGATTTAGAATTCATATGAAATGCTATGCGAGTGATAAAAACTATGGATGTATCAGTGTTTATAGTCTAACATCATGAGTGTTAACTTGACCTTAAATCTTTTCTGTCCATGCACTTTTGTATGTATAATATTTTATGTGAATATTTATAGTGTATTTCTCACTGACAAGTACTCAAGATCATTGATAGCAGTCTTTTCTTAGTAGACCTGTAAGGCAATCCATATTTCACAATAGAAATTCCTGATTGAGGATGGTTTCAGAAATGTCATGTGAATAACTAAAAAGACAACAAAGTCTTCACTATATTGAATCACTTGTTGTTCACTGCTTATTGAATCAAAAGCATCAAAAATGAATAACATATTTTATTTTTATTTTTTCACATTTCAGGTAAAGTACCAGAAATAGTGGAGATTTTGGATTGGGTTTCAATACCAAAACTAGGATTTAGATGCAGAAAGTGGACACCACATTTCTTTGCGGTCCACAGATTTTTTCAAAAGTTATTGTGTTTTCGGACGGCACCTACAGACGCCAGACAGACAGACAGACAGACGGACGGACGGACAGAAATGAGTTAATGTGTTTTTTGACATCTAGGACACTCAAAACATGTATTTCGATTTAAATCTTGAAGTCGAATTTTTTTTGGATTGCAATACTTTCTCTTCTACATACTCTGTATGTGATGAGAAAGTAAAAAAGGCGAGTGAGTTATTCATCTTCAGGTAGTCGGAGCCTTCAGTCGCCTCTTGTTACAGCCGCTCCGCCCAAACCCTTTAATCGCCTATTGTTACAGCCGCACCGTCCAAACGGGTTTGGGTGCTACGTCACTAAAATGACTATAACTTTCAAAATAAGTAGAATTTTGAAAAATCCTTACAAGGAGACATTCTTAACCCTTTGAAGCATAGTGACATACTGGTATGTCACCTACTTCAACTCTGTTTTTCTTCAATAAAAATTTTTTTTAGCGCATAACGACGAATGTAAATGTATATTTAGGATGTTAGAAGACCAATTGCTACTACAATATGACTATTAAGGGTTTATGTTTCACTTAGTGGGTGTTAATAATTACTATAGTACAAAAAAACACGTTTTTTAGATAATAAATGTAATTATAGTTAATCCGCCAGGTAAACAATGAACAAAAAATGAGTTCAGAGATGTTTTTTCGGTCGCTGATTACGAATTCAAGCTCAAAAAAATATTTCTGAACTAAAAATCCAGAAATAAAAAATGGCGGATGCAATATGACAAACGAAAACCGGAGATTTTACTGGAATTACTAGAACATCGGAGATGCTCAATATGTTGATTCTGCTACACTGAGTTTCTAAAAAAACTACGCTTTTAGCATTACCCGGAGCTAACGGCGAGGACGTAGCGAGTTTCTAGCTCCATATTTTTTTATATATTTTTTTTTACTTTTTTAAATTTTTTTTTACTTTTTTTTATTTTTTTTTTTACTTTTTTTATATTTTTTTTTTTACTTTTTTGTTTTGTATATTTTTTTTTACTTTTTCATATTATTTTGTACCTAAAGATCAAAATCGTTTTAGGTGTGGTATGCCGCAAAACAATTGCGATTTACGCTTTGAGCATGTTGGTCCGCCATATTGGATCCGCCATTTTGAATTTCTGGATTTTGAGCTCGGATTCGTAATCAGCGACCCCAAAAACCCCTGCATACCGAGTTCCAGCTTCATCAAGCTGCTTTGTGCATTTGGGTCCGCCATATTGGATCCGCCATATTGAATTTCTGGATTTTGAGCTCAGATTCGTAGTCAGCGACCCAAAAAACCCCTGCATACCGAGTTTCATCTTCATCAAGCTACTTTGTTCATTTTGGTCCGCCATAATGGATCCGCCATTTTGAATTTTTGAATTTTCAGCTCAGATTCGTATTCAGCGACGCAATAAAACCCCCGAATACCGAGTTTCATCTTCATCAAGCTACATTAAGCATGTTGATCCGCCATATTGGATCCGCCATTTTGAAATTCTGGATTTTGAGCTCGGATTCGTAATCAGCGACCCCAAAAACCCCTGCATACCGAGTTCCAGCTTCATCAAGCTGCTTTGTGGATTTGGGTCCGCCATATTGGATCCGCCATATTGAATTTCCGGATTTTGAGCTCGGATTCGTAATCAGCGACCCAAAAAATCCCCGGACCCCAAATTTAAAGTAGATCTTATGTCAAGAAAAATGTATGCTTCAAAGGGTTAAATATCTTAACTATCGAAACACGGACATTTTTTTTTCGAGATTTTCATGTCAGGATACTTAAAATGGTCTAAAACAACGAGAAAAATGGTTTTTACGAAATGTGTGTGTGTGTGTGTGTGTGTGTGTGTGCGTGCGTGCGTGCGTGCGTGCGTGCGTGCGTGTGTGTGTGTGTGTGTGTGTGTGTGTGTGTGTGTGTGTGTGTGTGTGTGTGTGTGTGTGTGTGTGTGTGTGTGTGTGTGTGTGTGTGTGTGTGTGTGTGTGTGTGTGTGTGTGTGTGTGTGTGTGTGTGTGTGTGTGTGTGTGCAGATTTTCTTGTACGCACGATACTATCGTAATTTTCTACAGATTTAATTCTAATAAAAAAATGTCTGCAAATACTATGACTCATGCAAATTGAGATATCCGGCTGCAATTGCCGATATGATTCCACGATTATTGATTTCTAAATAAGATTTCGGTCTAATTAACTGTTGACGTGTCAGAAAATTTCGATTTTGATGAACGGAAAGAAAAAAAAAATTCGAAATTTTTCACAGATTTATCTTAAATTTTCTTCACAATCAGACGACCTTTTAATAAGATATTTGGTACAAATTTGACACCAATCGGTCGAGTGGTTCAAATTTTATGGCATTTTGAATTATTTGACAAATCTCGTTCGAGCGCTTGCTCATGCAAATTGCTAGGTATCATATGGACTATCATTACGAAATTTTTGAGTAACTATTTTACACAAATCGGTCGAGCGGTAAAAATTTTACGTCACTTTAAGTTTTTATAAAAATGTCTTCCGAGTATAAACAAGCCTGCAAAGTAGAACCTTGCTTATTACTTCCTCATATTATTTTCTGCTTTCTAGAAAGCTTTTTCTTTGAAGAAGCCAAAATTGATCAACATTCTTCCTCATAAAGGTGGCTTTGTAGAAAACAAAAAAGAATGAGGAAGCAATTTGCGGTTCTACTTTTTTTAAAGAAGTGTATCACTTGCAGAATTCCGGACTCCTAACTTGTTTTAGGTGACCCAGCCCTCTTAAGATACTTTAAGGACGTGTTCACATACGTTTTAAGGTCGACAAAAGACCGGACATAGAATGTTCTAAAACCGTACTGAAGTAGTCCTGCAGATGACTCAGCGACATCAGGGCAATGTCTTGGTATGTCTTAAAACATATTAAGACGTTCCCAGAACGTCTTTAGGATTTTTTGGTGCCCATCGGGAGGTTTCAGATCACTTTAAACAAACATCAACAATATTTTTCTTATCGATCGGGCGTGGCGAAAGTATTTTCGTACAATTTCCGTTAAATCTAATTTAGAGTGTTCGTTCGTGGTTCGAGAATGAAAATCTCTAGTTCATACGAATAGTAGATTATTAATATAAAATAGTATATCTTAATATTTGGGAGAACAAAGCTTGTCATAGAATACCTGCAAAAATACAAGTAAGATATCGTTTATAAGATCTGATATAAATAGTTTTAGAAATCAGATATATTTATCACATAAAAGTAATTTTCAGATTTTCCAGTTTGGAAGATTGCGATGATTATTCATCGTGATATACAAAACAGTGAGAAGAAATTGGAAGTTTGGGTACATCAATGGGTATATTCAACAAGAATATTTTTCGCACAGAGCGGGTCGTATACACACGAATGTTACCGGATGTCGGAACCATGCAAGCTGCAAACTTTCCCTACAGCAGCGGCGTACAAAGACAATGCTTAGCCGCAAACGTCTGTATCTACAAACAAACAAAAAAAGAACCCCTACGTCCGGGTAATACGAGAGGTAGTGTACACAACTTCAGTGAGAAAAACAACTGCTGTACGAAAAATAGTCTTCTATATAAACGACATTTGCCTTTTAACATGCAGAACAGAAGACGAAGGTACACCCATTTAGATTTCGGGACGACACCTTCAGAAGCTATAAGAAATAGAATGCAGAATATGTGCAGTTATTTAATTCTGATGTTGATAAATTTGAAGACAGCTGTAAAGAGGAAATTTTAGAATGTCAATGTTTAACAAATCTACCTCTATGAGGAAGACATTTATTATTAATTTTGTATTTACAACTGTCTTCAAATTTTATATGAGGAAGCAATGTGCAAAGTTCTACTTTGCATCTTTTTTAAAACTTTTTTACTTATCTCCAATTTATTCTCCATGTTTCTTCCTCTTCGATCTCTTGCCGTCTTTTGACGTATCGCAAAACAAAATTCTCCGCTTCGCATTTTTTTTATACCTGGTCTCTCTTTATTCATATCTCAAAAATATTTTTTATAACCGTACCGACGACGATGATTATGAGCACAATAAGGCCGACGATCTCGAGGTCGCACGTCGACGATCATGACTACTACAAAAACGACGACGACAACAAAATGACGACTGTGGTGACGATGACGACGACAAGGAGTACGACGACGGCGAGGACGACGACGACAACAACAACGACTGATCTGCCCTTTCCACAATATCTGCTTTTCTTCATACCTCCACGATTATCATTTTTTTTAAATTTTTAAATTAAATTATTTCTTAATTATTTTTCTCTTTAATCAACCAAATTGTGTGTCGCTATGAAACACCGTTAAGACACCGTCACATCGCATTCTGATTAAGTACAAATTTTTATCTTACTCTATTAACTTTTTCGGAAGTTATGAGCGAAAATGTAAATTTATTAAAAAATTTAAAATTCTGCAAAATCCGAACGACTCTACCGATCATCACGAAATTTTGTACGTAGCACGGCTGTGTGGTATTTTTTGACTGTAGAACATTTCGGTTCATTTGTTAAGATTCGACATGATTTAGAGAACATTTTTTTTTTTTTTCGAAAAATTCAAAATTCTATAAAATCGGATCCGCTTTACCGATTTCGCTGAAACTCAATACCAAACATCATTTAACGTGTCTTCATTTTTAAAGAACTATTCACCTAAATTGGCGAACTTTTACGAATGTTAGAGCGATCACTTTTTGTTTGAAAAATTAAAAATTCCATAAAACCTGTATACATAGTTGCGTGCGAGATTTTAGCTCGATCCATAGTACCGCTCGTGAGTTATGGACAATTGAATTGTCGGTGTCTGGAACACACACACACACACACACACACACACACACACACACACACACACACACACACACACACACACACGAGCACACATATTTTCTAGACCACTTTTCTCGACGTTTAAGATGATTCTAAGCATGTTAACAAGAAAATTTCTATAACCAAAATTTTTACGAAAACAAAGCTTCTCTCGATGAGGAAGCAAGAGTAATAAGATCACGTGTCTTGATGGTCATAGTCGTCGGTTACACGATTAGTCTCTTGATACAAAATCTGAGATTTTTTCAGTTTCGATACGTCGAAACAGTGATGATATTTCGAGAAATTCAGCAGGCCGGGACGAGTGCAATTTGATTTAAGTGAAAAGCACAAATGATGCCCACATCCCCGTCTGCCGAATACTCGTCCAAGATTTCTCTCCCAAAACGGTCGATAGCGCCTTCTCGATCATTCGTTGAAATAGTCATTTCCACGCAAATGTGAGGTAGTTATTGATGCATTCCGATAGGCCGGGACAAGTGCAATATTGGACGATGTAGTACACGAAACATTGTCACAAATCTCGACCTATCTTCGATGCAATTATCACTGGTTCTTAGCCGCTCCCATGAGCCACGCAAATCTTTCAGGCGAATCGAGCTGTGATAGACAACATTGAAAGCTCTGTCAGTGTGCGACGATGAAATAAACACGTGCATGTTATAGGATCACGTTTCATCACAAAAGTGCCCTTCCCTGCGAACTCTATGGTCTGGCCTCGTTATGGTCAGTCTCCAAATCGCAGACCTCATCTATTCTAGATAACAAATTTTATACGGGACGAAATCCTCGAGGTTCTACAACTTTTCAGATAAAAAAAATAAGCTCTGGAAAGATAATTATAAGTTGTTTTCTTAAGTCTGCATTCTCACATTCTTCATTAGCTCAAATTATATGTTACAAATTTTTTTCAAAGACGTAATTTTAGATATACTCTCACACAAAAATATATGTTGAAAAATATCTATTTTTTCCAGCCAAAATATATTTGACGATGAAATCAACATGTTCTGATATATGTTTTGGTGATGGTTCGATTGGTTTACGATGGCTTTAACGTGAAGCCAAATTCACACTGTTGATGATCGCTGCAGTTACATAATCGCGCGCGTTTTGAGTGGCTGTATTATTTTTAGTTGTGAGATAAAATATTTTTTTCTACCCGTTAAAAAAAGACCCGGCACGGGGAAAGTTGATTATGTATACCGAAATATTGATGCAGAAATAGAGTCACAAATCGTATAAGCATACGAATATCACATTTAGCCATAAGAAAAGATACACGAAAAGAAAGAAGTGCAAGCGACGCGAGCACGTTGTTACTGGTATACTTAAAATGTACATTAAAAAAGTGACGATATTACTGAGCCAAAAAAAGAAACGAACAGAAAAAAATCCTCAGGGTAATAACATAATAACAACTTTCTTCCAAACTGATGATCTCACACTTTCTGTAAACAAAAGCAGTTTCCGTCGTACATTTTCTACCAAATTCGTGATTTTAGAGAAGACTCCCGGTGTGATAAAAACAGTATGACAATATGATTCTAAGCTGATGTAAATCCAATCAAAAGTCCGAACAAAGTGAGAATGAAATAAGTCGTCTCGAACCCAAAAATACCGCATTGAATTGCCATCTGCTCGTACACTAACAAAGTATAAATTTTCATTTACGATGCCCAGGCGATCATGCTCGTTTTTTTTTCATGACAAACCATAGTTACAACATCGAGGAAGCCATAAACATTGTACAAAATCATTCACCGATGTACCGTTCGGACCGAAAATTTCGCAGCCGATGCTTTTTTCATTGACGATAAACTTGTCGATCCACAAACAGCACACAACACTGAACGCTTCGATAAGCCGCGTTGTAAATTAACCACTCGGATGAACTTTGGTAGAAATAACATTTTTTTATCGAATTATTGTTGTAGCTGGTGGTAGCCAACTGATAGTTTGATTCTGGGGTTTCCGGAGTATGCGTCTCGAAGATTTCCGAGCAACCCGGTTACGAGAGCCCGAGGGAACATGTCTCACGGAGAGCGTTCTCGGGCGAACTGCGGCTCATGACCAGGTGTCCCGCCTCTTTATTCCTTTTGGGCCCCAAGTACAGGAACGCCTGCGGCTATATCGGTTCGAGTGCTGGCTGGCCCCTTGGCCGCCGGTGGGGGAATCTTATTTCTATTTAACAACAGCAACGGCCACCCGAATGCGCGCCCGCCTGTTTACAATACCTACGTCTTTTTTCAGTTTCTTTGCCCCCTCTCTCACGCTCGCTAACGCCCCAAGTGCACGTTTTACATCCTTTAGCTCACTCTTTGTCACCAGAGGTACCAACGCAGGAGCCCGCCAAAATTCTATCAGCTGTCCTACTTTTCGTCCTTGTCCTTTCTTTCTCGCTACCCTGTTGCTCTTCGCGCTTAGTAAACTTAGTTATACTACTGCCGTGCGCATGTTTAACGACCAATGCTGTGAGATCGTTTGCTTGTGACGCGCCACGAGGTGCTGCACTGATCCTCCTATTCCTCTTCTTGTTAGTCACCGGCTTTACCGGGTACCTGAAACAACTATCGATGTAGTGAATACGACCGAAAGAAAGAACGGAACGCATAAAAAAACTCGTGTGACCGTTTTCCAACGATATAGCTAGGAACCCTACTTATACTATGTTACACAAAGGGTATAAGTATACTATATATACAATCGAATAATATCGGGTTCTCTAGTGGATGTATTTTTCGTTAAATATAAATTTCTCTATGTACATATTTATGTGTGTATGTAATACCACAGGTACGTGTAACATAGCTTGTCTTAAACTACTGAAGTACGATAATATTATTCGGCCCGGCAATCACACCATTATTTATTTTTACGAGTTTCCCGTCGACAGCAGTTCGGATTGCGATGTTTATTCGGGCCAAAAACTGTACGTATGAACAAGAGATAAACGCGGTTGATGCGCTGCTCGTGTACGGGGTACTAGAGGTCAGAAATATACACGTTTCGACTATTTTCGGATGGCTGCATATGATTGATTAGTTTTTTCAGGAGGCGCGATACATGTTGTAACTATAGTGATTATGGAAATCGATAAATGATCTACCAGAAATTCATATTTCGGCACTGAACAAAAAAATATCATGTATTCAATAAAACCATCGTTCGCGGGTTGCCAAACGGAAATGCTATTAACTTAATTTGACTCGTAATTCCTACGATTCCATATAAGATCGAATCAGTAATTCTAAAATAGGCAAGATATTATTTTGTTGTTTTAATGTGATATTGGATTATACGTATAAAAACTAGAGTTAATTAAAAAATACTTATTTTTGGGAGCCCGCAATGTCATTTTTCTTTCAGTGGGTAAATGATAAAACTTTTGATGTGATGAATACTACTCTTTATGGTATGTTCGTTTTACGATTACTTAGTGATAATTAGCAGCCTAGAATTTTGTTATCGTTCAGACATACCGAGATATCAACAGGCTTACTTATAAATTTGTTACAACAGACTGCAGCATTTTTAAAGATGTTCTAGATTTTCTATAACATTTCACGAAATTATGTTAAGAAAAAAAAATGCATAACCGTAATGTTTATTCTTGAATATTTCCATGCAATTTTAATCACTTATAACTTGTAGTACACTTATTAGAAAGTCGAAATGTCTGTTTTACAATCACAGGAAGTAATTCGTAAATTCATTTGGGAAACATAATAAATTAAAAAAAAAACAATGCAGGGGTAGCGATACATTTTTCTTGCTATAAAAATCATCATTACGAAGTTAAAAATCATGGAGCATTTGATGTATGTTATAAATAATATGCATTCTGTCCGTGCAATGTCGAATAAATTTCTTTTTTCCACTCGTACATGCATCCTTGATTACTTACTCACTCCGTAGAGATATTTACACCAGTGTACATAGTGCTTTCACGGTGTGCGAAACATTTTCCAAACCGTGAAAAGCATTGTGTGCACTTGTTAAGGTTGCTATGATAACACCGTGGCTAAGTGCATTTTCCAGCTCTGTAATCGGTGGACAAATTCGTCACAATAGGACGTATATAGGATACTACACCACCTGGTCTACCTCATACCATGACCATCGTCGATATGGCTAAAAATTTTTTTAGTGATTCACGCCAATGTTAATGGGAGCATGCTCATTTTTTTTCAAAATGGTTACGACATTTTTCGCGAGCTCATAAATTTTTTATGTTTTTTTTTTCAACAATCGGTTCTTTGCAATTTCGAATGCGTGTATGTTCTAGGATATATGTTCTAGGTTGCATCGTAAAAAAAGTAGATGACATTTTTTTATCATTAAGTGTACTTTAGAGTAGGAATATTTGGAAAATACTTTCACTCTTTTTAAGCATTCATTTTTATTAACTAAACATTAAAATTTGTACTATTCATAAAAACGAAGATACCCATGTCCCACAGTTGGGAAATCGGAAAATTTTGTTTCGATTTCTTCTTAGGGTTTTAATATTTTTTCTATGTATTCCCCTGATATCCCCTGAATCCGAGCTAGTTATATATACATTCAGATCACGACCGCGTGAACCTCAATTTTGGGTCTTTAAACTAGGTTCGAAGCGGAATATATTTAGGTAATGGCGGCAAAGTAGACCCTAACAAATTGATTTATTATACTGGTAGTTTCTCACAAAGTTACGTTTATTTCAGCGTCCTTATACGGCAACTTCTGTAAAAATTAGACAATAATGAAAAAGTAATTTGGAAGGTTTCATCTGCCGGTTTGTGTATGTCCGGAAAACATTTTTCTAACAATTCAAAGTGCTGTAAATTTTGTACCACTTGACCGATTTATGTCAAATTTTTACCGAAAGATTGCATAATTGTCATCAATATGTGAACCAAACAGAAGCGGAATCTGTAGAAAAAAAAAGTTTCATTACGTTAGCAATTTCTTCATTAAACAAAATTGAAATTTACCAACGTAGTGATCTGACAATATCGATCATTGATAAGTAATAACTTGAAAATCGCAGTCTGATATCTCAAAGCTTATAGGAGTTCAAGCAGAGTGCCGAGGTAGAAAAAATCAAATTGTAATCAAATCTGAAACATTCTAAGGTAAAAAGAATTTTGTCAAAATTTTCAAGACTGTAAAATTCGAATCTTTTAATCGATTCGCTTCAAATACAATTCCGATGATCTTGTGTAATAGTGTACTTGTGTACTGCTTCGAATAAGGTACATGAAACTTACGACGGTTATGTTGCCATCGGAAATTTGCACATGCACACTAGGGGCAGCCCTTCTATTCCGCACATTTCTTGTCACCACAGTGCAGATCCACCACATGCGTTTCTCCATAGTGCCGATACTACACACCAGTTTTACCTCACATTTCAATCCAACACATTCTTTACTACACAATGCGATACCCCACAAGAGCAATACAAGACGTTTCAGTCCCAAGCAACTGATCCAACAAAAACTTTTCCAACATCTTTCGTTCCTACACATTAACTCTGTCGATATCAATCGAAGAGGATATTGCGTGTCGGTAAAGTAGAACTCCGAGCAGGTCCGGTTTTCACGCCAGTCCGTATGGCGGACGTGAATACGTATGTCCGACGTCAATACGGACTCGCGTGAGAGGCACTGCCTGCTCGGAGTTCTACCTTACTGACGTGTGATTTTCTCTTCGATTGATATCGACAGAGATAATGTGTGGGAACGAAAGGTGTTGGACATTTTTTTGTTGGATCGGTTGTGTGAGACTAAAACGTCTTGTATTGCCCCTGTGGGGTATCGCATCGTGTAGTAAAGAATATGTTCGACTGAAATGTGTAGGAATGACAGGTGGAGGAAAAAGCGCGTGAAGATTAGAAATGTGAGGGAAAACTGGCGTATAGTATCAGCACTATAGAGAAACGCATGTGGTGGATCTGCGCTGTGGTGACAAGAAATGTGCGGGATAGAAGAGCTGCCACACTAGGATGTGTCTAAAAAAACATTCTTTTTTTTTCATCGGCACTATCATGAAATGTTCACGCTACACCTTAAAATATACCAGTTAAAATTTGAGACTCGTAAAAAAAATTTAGAGGTGTCTCAACGACGTTTTAGATTTCCCATTTGATTAACACGTATATGAATTCGAGGCTTAGCAAATGGACGCCAGGATTCTCAGCAGCTTATTTCCTATGCTAATATATGAACATTGAATAATGATGTACCTTATATGATACTTGGCAAACTGGCCGAGTACTGCAGTTCAATTTTTTAAGAAGTTGCAATTTTTTTGTTAATTCACTAACTTTTTTAATTCGCTTTTTGTCATTGTCTTTTTTTTTTTAATTCAAGGATTTTTTCTCCTATTTCTTTTTATCTTTAGATGCGGGAGTTTCTTTTTAGTTTATATAGAAAATACTGTCTGTATATAATTATGTTGAATAACATGTACTTGACATGCTGCAGATATTTTTAGTTAATTTATCTCATTACTTTTTGTACCTATATATAGTTTATGGCTCAAGTTTTTGGCACACGATTTTTTTTCGTCGTATTAGATACTACAATGGTAAATATACTCGTCTCAATTTTTTGCACATGGTGTTTTTTTAATAATTATATATGAAAACTTTTCGAGATCCCCTCTGTAAACATTAGTAAAGACTGCTTTCACATTGAGAAAAAAATACAGTTGAGGACAACAAAATTTTGTGTGCTTCACCTAAATCGCACAGGTCTATACGTTGGAAAAAATATTATGTACCTCGATCCAAATATTTTGTTGCTTGTACAAAATGTGTAGGACTTACAATATGATATTAAGTTTTTTAAATCACGTTCGGATTGTAATGATCATATTATGTTAATTTAGCAAATATATTTGTTTGAATAAAATAACATTTTCTTGCTTCAATAACCTCAGATTTCAGTTAAATACTTTTTTTTGTTTTTTGAATGTAAAAATTTGTTTGACATTAAAAAATGTTTTGTTGACTTACCTGAATTGGGCTTAAGACAAAAGTCCGATGTTTGAAAAATTTTTCCCTATACCGAGATTCATACCTACAACTTGCCTACCTTATTTCCTAACAACGCTGCCACAACCGTCTATGCTACTGAGTATTTTTATATACCGAGTACGTGTTGATTTAAAATATCGAAATGGTATAATACTAATTGAAGAATAATTCGCAGAATTGAGCGCTTTCAAGGAAGTCCGTTTGGTTGCCCCTACCAAATTGAAGTCCAAATCAAATAAACGAATCATTCCGATGAATGATGGAAAATAGTATTAAGTTTATCATCGTATCCACTTTATATTCAAAAAAATAATTGGTTAATATGATTCGATATATGTTCATTCCAAATTACGGGGGGTTTTGCATAAACTAGATATTATATGGATACGTGGGGTTTTACCAACAACGTTTTTGGTTACTTTAACATAGAATTCATTTCTTCCAAACACATTTATGTGCGAAATGATTCAGTTTAATCGCATCGGATATTTTATCAGAAATATAACATGATTTAAACAAATTACAAACATATTCAGACGTATTTTCAGATTCAGTACAACAAAATATTTTGTCGAATCAAATAAACAGACTAAACTGTCCGTTGGTTTCAACCAACATAAGGATTTATTCGAATTAACAAACCATTATTCAAGTTGACTAAATTCATATACCTTGATTCAACTGAGCGCGATAATTAACCCGGGTCTAGAATTCAAAGCTGTTCGTTTTGTTGATTCAACTAAAATTTATTAAATTCAAACAAACTTGTTAGTTCATTTGAGGAAACCTCCAATCACCAAAACGCATTCAGTTAAATCACCTGAATTTGTTTATCGTGTATGAAACCGTTCGTTTAATGCCCTATGAACGCATCTTGTCCAATATGAAACTTGCATGCAAGAACGTGTAAAAAAACGACAACGTTCAAGCTATTTTTTAGAACGAAGTTATAAGAAAGGTGATGTAAAAAAAAGCAATATGTATTAAGAATCGTCAGCGTCAGTCGTCAACAGAATTTGAAGTTTAAATTTTTATTTAAAAACTGAAGTGGACGATTCCGTTAGGGAATATAATTACATATAATTATCGTTCCCGAAGAAATATTTCATAACTGTCCCTGGCCGCTGTGTCTTCTTGCACCATGTAACTAACTCAAATTCCAGTTTTACACTTCATGACCGGTTACGCTTTTCGTGCTAGTTACGAATATCGTTGCCAAGTATCATGAAAAGGAACCTCCACACAGTTATAGACACTGAATTTTTTTTTTAACCCTAGTCGAAGTTAATAGCATAAACGTGAAATTCGACCAGTTCTTTTTAACTAGAAAGAAGCACTCTTTCCAATCAAATATACGAGACAATCCATACCGATTTGACCTGGGTCGGACTTTTGACCTCTCGGATTTGGTCGAAAATTTTTTTATATGATTGGATCAACTCCAAAAAGTACTGAAATTTTTTTTCTTGTAATGTTTTTGCAAATTTTTTGAAGCCTGCAGATCGTTGGCCTAGATTGAAAAATCTCAAAAAATTCTTAAAATTTCTGCATGAAATAACAAAAATTTTTAGCGCAAAACCAAAGTGGGCCAAGTTTCGCTTCTTTTTTTTTCTTTAAAAAAATTATTAAAAAATTTAGAACCGGAAAAGGGAAAGTAACCAAATTTTTCTAAAATATTGCTTTCTCTGAAAGATGTATTTCGTGAAAGGCCGTGAACACGGGAACGGCCTCAAATTTCCAGCAATCTAGCTGAAATTTGGGAGACATGTCGAATCATCACTAAAGTAGATTGCTATTGAAATGCCTCAATCGATTAACAGGAAAATGTTAGTTTTGTGTAGCTTTATCCGTTAGTTAGAAATGGATAGAATTGCTTCGGCGAAGGGAAGGAGAACCGTCAATCGCCGAAACAATTCTATCCATAAAAGGAAAATGAGCTATCAAGATTTTTGCTGTTAAACTTTTTCGATTTTACAGAGAGAAAATTTAAATCTTGATGCTTATTTTCCTGTTAATCGATTGTGACCGATTTCAATAGCAATCACATTTAGTGATGATTCTACATGTGTCCCAAATTTCATCTAGATTGCTGAAAATTTGAGACCGTTTTCATGTTCACGGCCTTCCACAAAATACTCACCCATAGACACACATGCCTACATTTGCAAATATACATGCACCGGACATTCCAGCTATGCTTTTTTAACGTAACATTCTGAACATATTTTCTATGAATCGGATTTTTTTTTTCACGAAAAAAGCACTTGCAGAAGAAAGCAATATTTTGGAAAAATTTAATAACTTTACCTCTTTCGTTTCTACATTTTTGAATATTTTTTTATGGAAAAAAATAGAAGCGAAACCCGGCCCACTTTGGTTTTAGGCTCAAAAATGTTGTTATTTCATGCAGAATTATTGAGAATTTTTTCAGTTTTTTTAATTTGAGCCAACGATAAGTTGGCTTTGAAACGTCACAAAAAAATCAAGATAAAAAAGTCCTGAGAAAATTTTCCAGTACTTTTTGGAGTTGGTCTAATCATATAAAAAAATTTCGACCAAATCCGAGAGGTCGAGGGTCTGACCCAGGTCGAATCAGTATGGAATGCCTCATATATAATAATGATCCGATGTGTGAAAAAAATCTACAGCTTAAAAACTCGAGATAAATAGTTTTTATGATCCATCTGTGCTTAGGATATATCTTTCTCGCCAAAAAATATAATGAATATTGTTCAAAGTTTTATAGACATTGTATAAGATGTTCAGCTTGCCTTTTTCTTCTGTTCGCTGTTGATTAAATGTTATTTTCGGTAAAAAGAGTTCGACAGTATCTTCAACTATTTATATTATAAGGTGTTAATAAAGCAAAAATAAAATCTGTCAGTTTATTAAGAAAATATCTACGGATAAAAAATCAAAAAGAAAGACGTTTTTATTTTATTTTACACTGAGGATCTACTTGAATAGATCAAAAATTTTGCGCAGCATAGTTTAACATAGATAGATAGATAGATGTATTAGTGCAACTAGGACAACAGTCCTCTAGCACAGAAACCACAGGTCACAAACATTTTACATGATATAAATTCAAATGGTTGACTCTATATAAACCATAACAATAATATGGTCTGACATTGAGTTATTATCCACAAAGACGCAACACGAATAGATGATTCTATATACATCGAGATAAAGATAAAGAAACATCGCACGCAAAAATGAATATTATGAACGAACAGTAAAATATTCACCTTACCTTTTTCCTTTATGGTCTGTCTATTGAATGTATAAGTATATGCATCCATGACATTATATCTTTAATTAACAGTGACCAAAAAAAGAAGGTAACTTGATAATTTTACATATAATTGATAACGGGTTGAACTATGGTCTGTAAAATTTTCGATCAAAGCAGACCCTGAGATAAAAAAAAATAAAGGCGATATTGTATTACATTTTTTGGGATTATAGATATTTTCTTACAAATCGGATAACAATTTTCTTTGTTGTTTGATACAAAGAGCGCTTTTTCCCGGTTGAAAACGCTGGTCAAATTTTATCTTCGCTTAACTAATACCTAGCCTGCTTAGAACATCCCATTGAAACCTCTTCACACTCATAAATTCCTATTGAACCTGCAGCGGTTTCTATCGGTAAAAATTGGATTTTTTGTCCATCCTATCAAGAGACGCGGTAGTGTCGCGATGCCAAGTATTAAAAAAAGGAAAAAATTTCGTTGAAAAATGCCCGCCAGCCCGTCGCGGCTACCGCTACTCTTACTGTCCGGAGAATCGTGTGCCACCGACTTTTTTCCAGCTGCTTCTCGACTTTACTCTAAGCAAAAGACGCGGATCGAAAAAGTATCAGGTTCAATATTTTTTATTTTATTTTATCTTTCAATTGGGCCTTGTCTCATTGGTCTGAATAGGATTTTATAAGCAGGGTAAGATATCCACAATTAAACGTATTGTCTATATCTATTTACCGAACATAAGATTTGATTAACAGCGAACACTGTTGTAAAAAAGCTAGTTGAAAATGTTATACAATGTTCATGACACCTTCAACTATATATAGTAGATTTTGTGCTGAAAAAAGTAGACCATATGGACATGAAAAAAATAAACACTTTTTTTCAGTTTTTGAGCTGCGGAATTATTTTTAGAAATTGGATGACTATAATATATATTTTATCAAAAAAGGCCGCTTCTTTCTGATCAGAAAACACTGGTCAAATTTTGTTTTCACTCTATTGACGCTAGAGAAATATACAATTGAAGATACATGACATTTTGGTAATCGATATTATTCGACTACGGCCCTACGAAAATGAAAAATATTTGAGGTCAATAATTGTGTGGAGGTAATTTATTATAAGACATGGCGATGACATTCGTAACTAGCAAGAAAATTTGGGACCCTTAACCAAAATATGTCTCGGTACTAGTAGAATACCTTATAATCTTTATCAGAAGTTTTTACGCATAAGCCAGTATATTCAAATGAATTCACTATTGTATATAGTAATATTACAAGATTGAAGATGACTTTTTCAACGTGTTTGATGTACCCTTTATTGAACAGAAGTAGTAGTAGCTTATTTCTATTATTTGGTTTTCATTGCCTTTTTCATCCCATCTCGACAGATTCGCTGCGTTGAAAAGGGGTTAACTAACTCATCCTATAGGAACTAATAATATAATTTCAAATTAAGATCGTAGTGAGCTTGTGCAGCTCGATACTATTTGCACCTTTTATGGCGTCGGGTATTACTTAAAATATACCGTTTATTAAATGTGCATCATTTTTGCTTCCTTGTAGAGAAGCTTTGTCATCGTGAAAAAAAAACAATGTTTTCGGGTGTTTATGTTAAATTGCTGAAAATTGTCTAAATCATCGAAGAAGATGGTTTAAACTAAATGTTCCGATGGAGGGATAGATGTTCAAATTTTATATATTGATAGAGCATTTATATATTTATACCGCCTTTCTATATGTAAATTTACAAAAAAATTAAAAACATTTTTCATAAATAAAGTAATCAAAAAAACGAAAAAGCAAATCATAGATGTGTGGGAAAGTTAGGAAAGTATTATGCAAGTGTATCGTGATCGTGTGCTACACATTGTAATATGTATACGAATAATACGAGTCCGATCGCGTTAAGCAAGAGTCATTCCATATAAAATCGTCTAATTGGAAAAGCCGACCCATTTTAGATTTTGCTGCAACTTTGGAGGACTCCTCCTTGGGGTCCCAAAGAACAAAATTTACACAAGTTAAATTTTTAGAAGCGCTCATTTCCGCCTATCGAAAATAAAACTTTTAAAAATTGTCATTTTTGTGCTTTATCGAATTTAGCTCTAAAATTTTTACGTATAAAGGGATCTATTCCTGTAAGGTGGCATTTTGAAGGGTAAAGATAGTAGTCTGTGTAGAAGCATAGAACATTTGCTCAACTAACCCCTCCGAATTCTAGTAGCGTGATAAAAATACGTGTTTTTTTCTTATTTTTTGTGAAACAGTTAAGACTCTAGCATCTTAACTGTTCCGAGTAAGCAGCCTATGTTACACAAGAATTAAGTGTATATATCATAGACAAAATTTAGTCGTGAGTCGACCCAAGCAGCCTACTGCTTATAAAAAAAACTTTGCTGGAAATTTTGAAATTTTTCCAAATAATTCAGAGTGTATAACATTAGTTGATTTGTCACAAAATTATTCATTTATGGTGCAAGATGAAGTACAATCTTTTCATTGGACTAATAATCCAGCTACTCTTCATCCTTTTGTGATTTATTTTAAAGAAAACGGGTTACTGAAGACAAAAACTTGATGTGTGATTAGAGACTGTCTAACGCATAGTAACAGTATTGTTTTTCACATTTCAAAAAAAATTTCTCGATTACATCAAAAACACTTATCCAGAGCTAGAAAAAATGCATTACTCCAGTGATGGAGCGGCTGCTCAAAACAAAAATAAAAAATATTTTGTAAATATATGTCATCATCAAGAGGATTTTGGATTAGAGGCAGAGTGGCATTCTTTTGCCACTTCTCACGGTAAAAGCCCATGTGACAGTGCAGGAGGTACAATTAAAAGACCGTAAGGAAGGCGAGCTGCAACGAACTGCAGATCAACATATATTAACTCCAGAAGCAATATTCGACTTTTGTTCTAATCAAATTCCTGGTATTCAATTTTTTTTGTATCGAGTCTCGAGGTTGAAGCTACTGAAACATTTTTATCTGAAAGATTTATAAATATACATACAATAAAAAATACAAGATCGAATCATAATTTTGTACCGCTTTCTCAAAGTCAATTAAAAGCGTGGAAATATTATAGCTTCCAATAATTTTGAGATTGTTAATATTGTAAAACCCAAACGTCAACCATTGAATCAAAAATAATATTTCAGTTTAAATTAGTAACTGCTACTTTGTTTCCATCAAATATTACGTACAGAGATAATTTTATACTTAATATAGTCATACGTGCATTAAAATTTCAGAAATAATTTCAAATTTATAATTATTTTTGTTCGTAATTTATTTTAATCAATTTATTCAAACATCGCCAAGCGAATTGTAGAGATAAAAGGACCCGGAGTCGAATAAAAAGGTAAGATATACTCTGTATCTATAATAAGTAATCAAGTAAAACTAAAATTACACGATTATGAAATAAAAAGAATTTGGTCAATTTTCGCTATAAAAAAAACGACTCGCACATGCAGTCAACATGAAAGTAACAAAACGCGCAATACAGTCATTCGAAGTTCAAGGTGAGAACTGGAGATTCTGTGAGTTTCGTTGTTCAATTTCGCAGTCAACACATTAAATTAATAACCTGAATGTAGCGATTTTGAAAAATTTCAAAATTTCAAGCAAAGTTTTTTTTATAAGGAGTAGGCTGCTCGGATTAACTCACGGCTGAATTTTGTCTTTGATATGTACACTTAATTCCTGGGTAACATAGGCTGCTTACTCGAAACAGTTAAGAAGCTAGAGTCGATTCAAATTCACAAAAAAATAAGTTAAAAACACTTATTGTATGAGTTAAACAACTATCTTTCCCATCTAAAATATCACCTTACACGAATAGATTCCTTTATACGTAAAAACTTTAGAACTAAATTCGATAAAGCATAAAAATGACAATTTTTGAAAGTTTAAGTTAAAAATTAAACTCGTGTAAATTTTGTTTTTTAGGACCCTAAGGAAGAGTCCCTCAAAGTTGCGAGAAAATCTAAAATAGGCCGGCAACGACTATTTAAATTTTCAGACGTTTTTATATGGAATGACTCGCAAGGGAAAAGGAAATGATTGAGAACCCCTCCCAGGGCAGCTGCGCTCCCAGCGCATCTGCTGTCGGTTGCGCGGGCACGCGCTTATACTTATACTTACGATCGTATAAGGCATATACGTGCACCTAGTACTCCTGGCATCTTTCGATCTTTATTTCCACCGTGGATCGTGGTATCTCCGTCTTCCTTCTCGTCGGATAGGTAGAGGTGCTGCTGTTACTGCTTTATCGTATAGCCTTTTGGCTCCCACAACCCTCGACGGGCGCTCGCATGGCCCGCCTGCTCGACCGTTCGTTCCCGGTCTTCTTTTCTTTCCCTTGTTCAAAATGTCGAGGTCCCGCATCGCTTCTTCTTCTTCCCTTCAAAATCGCACCCTCATGGAGTTAGAAACGAGGCTCTGCCCGAGCCTTCCACGACTACTGGCACGTTAGCTGGTGCCCCAAATGCTATAGTACGCATTAGGGCGCGCATCGTTGATCCCAAGCTAACTCTATAGGTACTAGTGCGCCTCTACTGCCTATACATATTGTATCCTGTACATATATAGTTGTAGGTATGTATCCTGTATATATGTAGTTGTCGGTATGTATGTATGTATAACTATATATATATATATATATATATATATATAGTTGTAGGTATGTAGCTGTCCCTGCACCCTGCGTATAGAGAGTGAAGGACTTTGTACCAACCAGCAGCCGTTCGTCGCGGGTACCGTTGAAAATTCAGCTCTCTTTGTCCCATTGTTCGCAGATTTTCTTTCTCGGCTCTGCAACATTCTCACTAACTCCTCGACGCTTGTTGAAAATGTTTAGTTTTCTCGTTCATCCCTCCAACTTTTCTTTGATACTCATTTCATCAAAATGTGATTATTATTATTTTAGGCATCAATATTGTTATTGTTACACGTATGAGCGTTTTCAAGCAACGTGTACAAAGAAATCTTGAAGTCAGCAAAGAGCAACGCACCCCTAAGTGGCTCATACAACCAGATCGCAAAGGCCACAGTTAAGAATAATTCGATGACTTGGACTGTGCACTGAGCGAAATCGTCATAGTACAGTTAACTATAAAGTGACAACTATTGATTTTTAGTCCTTTTATAGTTACGGTGACTATAAAAATAGTTGTGATAACTAATTAAGTGGTAACAACTATGTTTGTACCAACTACAAATGAATAATTGTCACTTTATGGTTGCTAATACCATAATTTTCTCTCAGTGTGGGTGATTGGTGTGTACGGCCGGCTCGAAGCTGCCGCGGCCGGACTAACGCAAATACGTGGCGTATGCAGGGCCTGTTACACTGCCAGGCCCAGATGGCAAGCGTTCGTTTCCTTTCTTAAATTTTAACCACGATCCTGCTCGCATTGGATCTCGTGCCACCTGCTCGTCACAAGCATTTCTAAATGCTACAGAACCTCTGGTTCGGCGATCGAGCAATTCTGTGTCGAAAAATTTTACCAAGCCTCGGATTGTGACGCTATATATTTGGTAATCTTACGAAAATATGTATCCCCCAAAAAGTACCCTGTGGGTAAAAAAATGGAGACAAGTACATTTACGTGAGTGGCATTCTGCCCCAAAATGCACCGTAATTTAAATAAAAATTTAGAAGTATACTTTCTATATATCTATGTGCAAAAAGTTGTAAAATAATCTAAAAACATCCATGGCATGTCCTGTCAAGTACATGTATGTAAGCTTAAACTGTTCTGAAAGTAACGGTAAAAATTATGCAAACAAAAAGCAAACGGTTTTTTAAAAATTAAAACATGGACGTTTTCACATAATGAGGATTTATGTTATTTAGTACAATGTATAAAAATAATAACAAAATGATAATAAAATAATGATAATAATAGTATAAAAAATTAAAAAATTTCTGCATTGGGAGAAAAAGAAATGTTGCAAAATAGGAACAAACTAAATTTACACTAATTTAATTATTTAATTGCAAACAACAATTTGCCCTCACTACTTGGCGAGTTAATATCATGTCATACATATAAAATAATGAACTAATTCAGTATATTCAACAAACCTGCCAAGTACTAAGGGCAAGTTGTGTATTGCAATGAAATTATTAAATTAGTTTAAATCTTGTTTGTTTCCATTTTTCAATATTTCTATTTCTCCAAACACAGAAATTTTTTGATTGTTATTATTATCATTATTTTATTATTATTTCATTATTATTTTTTATACATTTCACTAAATAACATAAATCCTCTTTATGTGAAAACGTTCGCAGGTTCAATGAAAAAAACCGCTCGCTTTTTGTTTGCATAATTATTATCGTTAGTTTCAAGAATAGCCCGAGTATGGGGGTAGTCATCTATCTAAGTGTCTATCCTAATGTTCAGAACAGGTCAAGCTTACATACATGTACTTGACATGACATGCTATGGATGTTTTCTTATTATTTCACAACTTTTTGCACATACATATGAGGCATTCCATACCGTTTCGAACGGTCAAAAAGTTGTCCGCTCTCAAAAAAATTGATATTTTGTCAAATTATTCCATTATTTGAAAAAGAGAAGTGTACATTTTTTCACCAGTTTTGTTTTCTGGAAAAATAAATAACTTGAAACTGATCTAATTATTAATTTAATCATAGAATTTTTTGAACGAGTGATTATATATAGCGTAGTATTCGAACAAGTTCAATGGAGTGGAGTTCCACCTACGTTACCGATTAATTATACTCCAATAAGCTCCAAAACATTCATATTGTTATTGTAGATGGTCTTTTGTCTAAAAATTTAAAAGAAACAATTTGGGAGAAAATAATTTTTTTATAATAACTGATTTTTCTAAAAACAAAAACATCGTAATAATGAAACAAAGCACAACTTGGGAACAACTGATCGAGCCGTCTTTATAAAAATACGTGTTATTGTACACACTTTAGAGTATTTTCTGAAATTATTTGAGATAAATCGAAAGTGACATACCGACCGAACAAAATTATTTTGGTATATTTTTTATGAAAATGGTCATTCTTTAAACTCGAAAAAATCAAACAAATTTTTTTTTCACAAAATTTATGCAAAACTGCAATTTTTTTGTCTGAAACATTTTTCTGTTGAATCGTATTCTTTCAAGAAATAACGGTATTTACAGAATTTTGAAATTTTAAAAAACTTGAAAAAATGCGATCCAAAAATTTTGAAAAAGTGTACACTTCTCTTTTTTCAAATAATGGAATAATTTTACAAAATTTAAATTTTTTTGAGAGTGGACAACTTTTCGACCGTTCGAAACCGTATGGAATGCCTCATATATAGAAAGTACTGCTGATTTTTTATTTAAATTACGGTGCATTTGGGGGTAGACTGCCATTCACGTAAATGTACATGTTTCCATTTTTTACCCGCAGCGTACTTTTTGGTGGATTTTACTACTTTTCGCACAGTTTTTCTAACCTCATGCATCCCATCAAGTCACAATGAAGCAACTCCTACTTTTACCTGCTTATCTCATACAAACTTTGTAAAAAAAAAACAAAGTATTACAATCCATAAAAAAGACTCCTGCGTTACTTTGGTTATAGTTATAAGCTTGAAAATTTCGATAAGGAACAAAGTATTTTCCAAAAAATTTCAGATCTTTTAACTATAGCATTCGATATGTCACCTAAAAAATGTATTTAACAACAATTGTCATAGCCAACAAAATGATAACCGGCACATGTTTCTTTTATGATAATGATTGTATAAAATAAGGCAAATTGAGACAGCAATGAAAAAAAAATTCTTGAAATTCTGATTAAATCGTAAATGGTTTGAGTTACAAGCAAATGTAATAGGACATTCTCAATGCTGAGTAATGAGCTCAACAGTAAAGCTCTTATCACGGAACCACATCCGATGTGCTGATTTCATGTCACAGCTCTTACAAAATTTACACTGCGATACCATATTCCTAGAAATTATATGAAACTTAAAAAACATGACATAAATATATGATGTCTCGAAGAAAACTGCAGTACAGTAAAAAATGTGTATTGATTACTTTTTTTTCCTCCTGAATTACTGTCATTTTGTGCTATAATGGACTGAACTATTAAATACATAACTTTAGGAAATTGCAGATTCCAAAAAAGGTATTTGGAAGAAACTACGATCTAATTTGAGTCAATTGTTAAATTCAAATTGTATAAACATGGTGCATGAAGAACTGGAGGTGGCCAGCTTAGAATAAACTTTAGAATACAAATTAACTCTTTTCTCATATGGTATTTCTTGCCTATTAAATACATTCAAAGTACATAAGGATCTAAGTTAATTATACAGGAGAACCAAGTTCCATGAATTCATGAAAAAGCAACTTATTAACACATAAGAATTGAAAAAACTTGCTACGTATTGAAAACTTATGCACACTTTGGTATTCCTCTGGAAATTGTGATGATAATTTATCACATCAAGCGACAGAGTATCATACCGGATGATTTTGGAAAACTGAGTATTATTGAATCATGCTTAAACAAAAACAACTAAAAATCTGCCAATTTTAACATATAACATTGAAGCTAAGAAGTGAATAATCAAGCAACAAACAGAACGTTACAGATGTTAGTATATAAATTCACAATATGACTGGATGTTGAGAGCCTGCTGTAAGGAATAAGACACTGTATTACAAAACTGGATTATGCGAATCTTAGTTAATCAGTGAATAACCATTGATTCTATTGAATTTATTGAAAAATTGAGGGCATGTATATTGAAGAACACGATTATTATTTATCTTATAGTCCTCAAGTTCAATTCTTTTAAGAGTTATAGAATATTCCACTGGATGCCATGACAACTCTTACAGAAAAAATCTATTGGAGTCGCCAATATTATATTCCTTACACCAAATAATAAGTACTAGTTTTTGATAGTTCTCACTATTAAATATTAATAGTAACTAATCTCAGTTAAGGGGACCAAGTCACTTGAAAGAATTTTGTGCTGTGTTTTTAATACACCATAAAATTATGGGTTAAAGTGCGATTTTTTTCGCGTGCAGTAGCTTTTGGATTGAATCAAAAAGCAGATATTGATTTATGTGGAATTATTCTGATTGTAAAAAAGAGCCTTCTGGATTGAATATGGGATTTCTTTTGAGCTCTATAATAATGATATAATTTGCAATGTGTAAAAACATTTCCATTTTGCAAAAACTTACCATATGTTGGACTTCGATTAATTCAATTTTCACTGCATCCCAAATCTTAAATTGGGGAAGCCCTTTCTTGCAAACAATATAATCCTACATCAACCAAAATTTGCTTTTGGGATAGATTCCAAATGTTACGACAAAAGAAAAAAGTTACGTTTTACCCTATAATTTTATCGTGCAGCGTAACACTTAGATTACTTATTTCAAAACAAATTTCAAAAATAAGACTTTATAATTGAATTTGTTAAGGGATTAGAATAAATAGTAAGAGAAAAATGAATATTAGAGAATTATATTGTTTATTCCTGTCAGCCGATAAATATGAAATTTATATATCACTTAAGGACTGAAACAATGAATTTTTCTGCCAGTGTTGAAACCAATTTTGTTAACCGGTTCTATTGTAAACTAGATTTGGGCTTTTTCAACTCTGTACATAATTCAGAATTGAGCACTGAAAGGATTTTGCTTCGTGATGTCTTATTTTCTTTGTATCAACATTCTACAACAGGTAAGCAGAAGGATTTTTTTCAAGTACCCAGGCCAAAGATATCCACCAATTTATAATTTGATTACTTTCTAAATATGTAAATTAGTTCTTAAGCGATCTGTCAATTAATTTTTAAGCGATATGTCAATTAGTTCTTAAGCGATATATCAATTAGTTCTTAAGCGATATATCAATTTCATATTTATTGATTGACTGGAATAAGAAAATATACATATCTGAAAATCATTTTTGCTGACACACGCCCCCTTTTAAGTCAGGAGTTTCTAAAATGTTTGGCATTTGTTTTACTTGCAACATTTATCCATTTCAAATTACCCGATTGCCCTAGCAAGCTGTGCGACCGTTGTTTTTCTCTAAAAAAACTGTAAAACGGACCGATAAACGGACACGTCCGTTGTGGCACAAAACGGATCACCGGAAACTAGGAAACAGACCGCACTTTTTTCGGTGACGTTATGTCCTTTATTAGTTGCGGAAACTGAAAACAGGCCGAATTTTTTTTCAAATTTCATTCGGTCCCTCTAGCAGGAACTGTAACGGTTTAAACAAATAATTTTCTGCTATGTTAATCACAGACGGAATTACGTTGAAAATGACGGATGTAAGACCTCTCGGAATATCGTAATTATTTTTATTATCATGATGGCAAATGTAATATAGTCACTTCTCGTCTCTGAATGCAGTATGAGCAGTAAAGCTTAAGCGGCTAAGACGTTTCCAAAAGGTGGTCCTCCAGCCCATGGGAGGACTGCGCCTTACTCATACCTCCGTACTTATATGCATGGACCGGCAAAAAATCGCTTGCGAGAAACGTTTCCGTTCATCGCCATCTGACGGGCCATCCTGGGGTGCCCGAGTGTTAACGATGGCGAAGAAGAGGGGACGAGCACTTCAGCTACGCGGAGACCGGAAGAGTCCGCTAAGCTCCGCTAGATGGCATCGAGCGAAACCTTTCCCGCAATCGAATGTACACCGTTCCATGCATATAAGTACGGAAGTATGGATCGGCTTGGAAGATGGCCGACGTAACACGCTTTGTCTAACGCTTATATTATATCCGCCATCCACGATCAAATCTTCACATATTCTGGAAAAATTATCGTCGATTATCATCAAGGAAACATTCTTAAGCACGAAGTGAACAATATTTTTCATCTCGGTTAAATTCTTTGCCGGATTTTAACCTAAATACGTACGACCATAACCAACCTGTGGAACCACGAGGGAAAACGTTCGTTGCTGGACCTGAGCAATACAAAATCATCTCTGTCCACAAATTGAATTATCTCGGACTTCTGAAAACATTCGCAACGAAGAATTTACGCAGATTTACTCATCTATATCATCTTGAAGGGCCTTTAAGAAGGAATCGAACGAGCCTAAGCGAGCCCCTGTATCTGGGAAGGTTGGACTTTTCTATTTTTTCTTCTTTTGACTTCGAGAGACTCTCAATTACAAGGTATTTATATTCTGGTTTCTTTTTTGTGCGTCAGAGGTTATGTTGTTTTAGAAAATAAGATTTAAGTAAGATATTTGACATGGCGAACGCTGAATCGCCTATTAACACAGCACTAGACCGTAAGAAACTTTCTAGAAAAAAATATAATAGGTCAATAGACAAGGAGAATATCTCTGAATTGGACAAGGCTGCGGTCAATGAAATAATCCTTGGCCCGCATGCTGATTTTGTTTTTGATAAGCAAGAGAAGAGGAAAATGGTCGAGAAGGAGGTTCCAGTTACGGAAGCGTCTATAATAGATAGATCAACTCACACCGAGTCTCTAAAAAGCTCTACATTAAAACGCCTGAAAGTTAATAGGAAGGATTTCCCAGAGCGTAAAAATAGATTCAACGCCAAATCAAAGGCCCCTTATTCAGTCTTGATTACCCAAACCTTGGATTCTAACGATTCAAACAAGGGAGTGGGTAATCTTCACCTAATGATTGTGGGTAAGAGACTCAAGACCTCGTGGAAAAGCATAGAAAAAATAAAACGTAAAAGCAGGAATATTGTAGAAGTTACCTTATCTAGATACCAGGATGCAAACAGACTGGTAGACTCGCAAGACTCCTGTCTACCAGATTCCTGGAGGGCATATATTCCAGACTCAAGATTATCTAGGATAGGCGTAGCCAAAGATGTAGACTCTACATTATTTGATAGCGAATTCCTCGAGGGACTGGAATGGTTATTAGACCCATTAAGAATCATTAGAGCAGAACGTATTAAAAGAATGATTCGATCAGGAAAAAACTCAGGGAGATTGATTCCTACCAATTCAGTTAAAATATGATTTGAGGGAGAAGATCTTCCAGAATCACTTATGGTTTTCAAAATCAAAATCAAAATCTCGGTCTTTGAACCAAAAATTATTCGATGTGGTAAGTGCCAACGCTTTGGTCACCCAACAAAACATTGCAGAGGTACAGATCGATGTGTTTACTGTGGAGAATTCCATTCATCGGCCACATGTAAATCCCTGAAATTAAGGTGCGTAAACTGTGGGGCAGCCCACCCTGCCAATGACACATGTGACGCATTTCTAAAACAGAAGATAATTAGCAAAATAATGGCGCATCTGAATATTGACACTGCCGCTCAAGACTTAATTAAAATTAACAATTTATGCAATCTCTATAAAACAGACTCTCTTATCCAAAAAAGAGCATCAACATGTTCGCCTGGGACCGCGTCTTCTGCTATTGGGGAACAAGATCCAATCAGTAGATTGCTCAACAGGAGGGAACTTGCGAACGCATGGGACTGTGCTTTCCCGCCTCTACCACAATCATCTCAAATCGGTCCTGTCTACCAGGCACAACCCAAAGGCCGATCTCGCAAGAAAAATTTGGAAAACAGGAGGAAAATTCCCAGACTAAATTCAACCCTACACGACGACTCTCCGGACAAAAGAGACTGCGAAAACTCAGAGCCGCAGGAGCCAATACAACTTGTCGACCGGAATACTCAATCGCCAAAAGGTATAGACAGGGCTTCCCCCCTGTTAAATGTCTCTGTGGAATCCCCCCCCCCCCCCCCCCCATCTGATTAAAACTGTGGCTGAGATACACAATCAGACTTTCTCTCATAACGATCTCACAAAACGAGACCATATAATGTTCACCACAACATCTGGTTTACAAGTCGTAGATCTTGACAAACAATTTCCCCCTGTATTCTTCTCTCAAAAAGAGGCAGCCTCTCGAGGCCCCTTTTCAGCAGAAGGTGATACTCTAAATCACATAGAAAACAACAATTGCAATAACAACAACTCCATTGACATAACAGACTTGCACACCAACAAATCCAATTGCAACTTTTCTCGTTCTTCCTCAGTAGATCATGAGTCTATTGTGGATGATGCTGAGTCAAATTAGCTGCATAACTGTGAGCTTCGCGTTTTCAACTCCTCTCAGTTATATAGCTGATTTTCTAATTTCTTCTTTGTACTTTCTTTTGTTGGTTTATGTCATGGCTACATCTAGTAAAACCTTCAAAAACTTAACCATTTCCCAATGGAACTGCAGGAGCTTAATTGGCAAATCGCATGAAATTCCTACACTAATTGATTCCGTTGACATTTTGGTCCTATCAGAGACCTGGTTCAACGAGACGAAATCGATTAAAATCCCTTTTTTTCATGTCGTCAGAAAGGACAGAACTCCAAAAAGTATTGGTGGGGGGGTCGAATTGGATTTAGAAGAGGTATTCCTTTTAAAGTGTGCGCTCTACAAAATATAGGTTGGTCTAATGATCAATTAGAAGTTGTCGCCATTGAGATATTTCTGAAAAGCGGAAAAAATCTATTCATTTTCAGCCTGTATAGAATCCCTAACGTTCGACTACATGATTGTTCGTGGGATAATTTCCTTAAAGAAACCATCCGGATTTCTTGAAATAACTACTTATTTATTAGTGGAGATTTCAATGCGCACTCCCCAATCGGGGGAAGTCATAGTTGGAATTCGACCGATCAACATTTAGATAATGCTCTCACAAACCTAGACTTATGCTTACTTAATGATGGTTCACACACTTACTTCCCTAGGGACAGGCATAAGCGCAGCAACGCATTGGACCTAACTATAGTTAGCCCAGACTTATCTGCTTTTTGCAATTGGCAAGTTTCTAACAACTTATTAGGTAGCGATCATGCTACCATAAAAACCTAAATTAGGAATATTTCATTCTGTAATGGAAACTGTAGGCCATCCTTGAAGGTATCTAAGGTTAACTGGCAAGAGTTTCACTCTAGAATTAAGAGTAGCTGCTCCTCTTTGAATGTCTCACAACATAATTTCTTGGAAACATATGATCTCTTAACCAATTCTATTAGAAGAAGAAATCTGAATGCCTCTGGAGCTTACATTGCTAACGAACCTCCAAATAACTCCAATAAAAAGAGAGATAATAATTTATGGTGGAACAACGATTGTAAATCCGCCCTCAAAAAACGTAGAAGTGCATGGAAAGCCTGTAAGGACAATAAAATTAAATCTAAAAGAGAATGCCTCCTCTCTAAATGGGAAGAAGCAGATAGAGAGGCCAAAAAAGTGTTTAAATCAGAAAAATCTAAAGCCTTCAAAAAATTTGCCGGAACAATCAACCCTAATTTACCCTTCAAAGAGGTATGGGACACTATCCGAAGATTTAGTGGTGTATCTTCTGCTAATAACATAAATATTTTTCATTCAGACCAGAGAAAACTTGAGATCCATCAAGCTATTAATCATTTATCTCCCCCAAATCTCGTGGAGCTCCCTATTACAAACTCCATTATTAATAGGACGTCTGATTTTGTCAAAGGAATCTGGATCCCTATTTCCAACTATGAAATCTCATCTATAATCTCTAAATTGAATTTGAAATCAGTCTCTGGCAGGGACATGTGTGGTAATATGGTGATAGCCAGGCTTCCCCCAGACATTCTAAACGATTTATGTAAAAATTTTAACAAAATACTATACTCTAGCATAATCCTAAACGACTGGACTCTGTACGATATTTGCCTCATTCCAAAACTTAGCAAAGGACTCAGACCTATACCTCTCGCTCCTTGTTTCTTTAAGCTATTTGAAAGAGCCGTTGAAAACCGCCTGGACCCGAAACCGAGAAGGTATTGCCCAGCACTCAGTTTGGCTTCCGGAGGAACAGATCTTGTAACGATAATATAGCCATTCTATCTACTGACATTTATAATTCTTTCGCAAAAAGAGAAATAGCTACTGTATTCTTGGATCTTGAAGGAGCCTACGATAACGTTCTCTCTCACAAACTTATTGAAAATATTTCTAGATTAAGATTGCCTAATTTCGTTATTACCCTAATATCTAATATCATTCGCAAACGTAATGCTAACTTCTATGTAAATGGCTCGCTTATTGAAAACAGAGATATTGTTAAAGGTTTACCCCAAGGATGAGTTCTAAGTTCGTGCTTATTTAACATTTACCTCCGAGAGATTAACAACAATATAGGCTCCGATTGCTACTCATTACAATATGCTGACGATATTGTTCTGTACTCCAAACACAGAGATCTTGACACCTGCTTGAAAAATCTAGAGAATGGTCTTCTTTATTTATCTACATGGTTACACGATCTGGGCCTAAACATTTCTCCTAGTAAATCCAAATTCATGGTCTTCTCGAGGAACAGAGACATACCGGACTCTTTAGAAATTAGAATCGATGACGCACTGGTCCCCCGTTCTCATGTAGCAAAGTTTTTAGGAGTTCTATTTGACTCTAAATTAAACTGGAGAGCTTTCATAAAAGACATTGGGAAAAAAGTCTCTCAGAGTTCAAAAATCCTTAAATCACTGCTCACAAATCTTGGGGTGCACATCCATCAACTATGTTAACGGTCTACAGGGGGCTTATCCGCTCTCGTTTAGAATGGGCATGTTTTTGCTCCCAGTCTGCCTGACACTCTTTAATTTCTACTTTAGAGAAAAAACAATACGCCGCTTTAAGATTAATATTAGGATGTTTCAGATCAACCCCTACAAACGTGCTATTGGATCTCGCTAATAAACCCTCTCTAGACTTGAGAGCTTCCCGCTTGGTAATTAATTATTTATGTAGAACGTTCGCAATAAAAAGTCACCCTTTGGTCCCAAAGTTAAGATTTCTTTCAGAAAGATTTAAAAGGTATAAAAACATTCCGAAGTATTGAAAATCCTTCTTATTTAAAATATGGGAGGAAATATCCATTAATCTTTTAGGTTCATATCGCTCTGACAACCCTCCTTGTTATGAGTTACCAACCATCCCTCAACTCGCTCATATTGAGATAGTTACAGATATCGGCTTACGGATCTCCAATGAATCGAAGATCAAGGGTATGGCTCAGTCTATGTTTACCAAAGAGATCGACTCCAAATGGCCTTCCTGGACTCGTATATTTACAGATGGCTCTAAAAAGGAGACTGACCAGTTTGTAGGTTGTGCTTATTTCATCGACAAATATAACGTGTCTGGATCATTTAAATTCAACGCAATGGCGAATATATTCGAGGCAGAGGCTGTGGCCATTATCGAAGCTTCAAAATATGTAAAAAATCGTACTGACTGTAATTTTCTAGTATGCTCGGACTCCTTGAGCGTACTAATGCCTCTAAGCCCGAGCGAAGTAAACGCTAAAACTCATCCTTTAATTCTAGAGATTAAATCATTAATTAGCAGAATATCACTTTCTAATAGAAATGTAGTGCTACTCTGGTGCCCCTCCCATTGCGGCATTCTGGGCAACGAATATGCTGACAAACTTGCTGTCTCGGCTCGCAATTCGGGAAAACTAGTCGAATACAAGGCTCACCCTAAAGCGGTAGCTGAATCATGTTTGAGCCCCTTTCAAGAAAATGAAATTTCACGCACTAAATCTCTATTCCAAATAAAAGGGCGAATATATGGTTCTCTTAGACCTACACCTTAGAAACATACGTGGTTCGCGAATATTAATTTCCCCAGGGAGGCAGTTACCCTAATTAATAGAATCAGATCAGTACAAATAGGCTTCAATGCTCATTTATTTCGTATCGGCCTGGTAGACAGTCCTGAGTGTGCCTGTGGATATTACTCACAATCATTGAATCACATCTTTTGGGGATGCGTGGAGACAAGCGAATTCACAGAAATATTTAAAAAAACCTTAATTAATTTAAGATGTCTCCGACCATATGAGGTGGGGAGTTTAGCGTTCTCGGAATCCCGAGATATTCTGATGGCAATTATAGAATTTTCAAGGAAAATAAAGAACATTTTTGCCCTAACGTATGAATAAATCACCTCCTCGATCATTTCCTCTTCATATAGACCATATTTGATGAGTATACCTTTAATTCATCCTCTGGCGCTCAAGGAGGCACCTTGTAACGCTCGAGCGGTTTTATTCGCGGGAACTTCGAACAACACCAACGATGTGTCCTCCTGGGTTCTGTTGACAAAGGGGAAAAACCCACCTTGCGAATCGGGAAGTTTATAGGGAATTAAAAAAAGAGGAACTGCTCACTTTGAGTATCGAAAATATTCTGTTTTATTCTTTCCAAGATTTTTGAATCTAGGCTAGGATCAACCACAGAACGGTTCCCCTACCAAACTCTCGCGGAGATAATCACACATGAGTTCAATAGGAACGAGGGAGTACATATAGAGTATTTCAAATTCCAATGCATGCATTTTCTCACGCACTTGGCAAAGAAAGGGCCTGCCGTCGCCACTCTACTTATCGAAGGCTTGACTTAAGACCTAAACATCTATACAAACTCAAAACTGCAGAATAAACATACATGTGCTCGACGTCTTTTCAATCACAAAGATACATAACTAAATATACATACGATAAGACAATGATGGCTCTGTATTAATTCAATATCTTCAAGAAATATCCAATATTATTGCAAATTATTATTATAAGTCACCATTTGTTAATTTCGAGTCTCTCAGGATATAATTATTCTGTTTAATTCTACCAATACATTCTCATTATATTATTCTTCAACATTAGCTTTGAATAAGGCGCGCTTAAACAATGGTAAAGTGACGCATGCGTCACAACCTAGAAACATACCTGGAGCTCTTCCAGATTTACAACATTATATATAATTTATTTCCAATCTTACCACCTTATAAGCTCACGTGGGCGATGATCAATCGATTATCCTAAAATTGTTACCTAAACGTATGATTACAACATAAGTAACTATCACTTTTAAATTCGAAATCAAACTGAAATATCGAACCTAGCGCCTCCTATGGTTACGATGCTCATACGCATGAGTCAAACTTTGTCATACCATGAGAACATATTCACATAACAAGAAGCTACATCGAGTCTTGGCCGACACGTCTAACGACCAGTGGCCAGACTGGTAGATCCCTAGGGCCCAGTCAAAGTGAAAGAAGAAAAAGAAGTACGGAAGTATCAGCAAGACGCTGTCCTCTCACAGGCTAGGGGACCTTTTGAAGACGATCTAACCGTTTATGCTTACCTACGAATGCTCATATCGCATTTAAAGGCAAGAAATGATTGTATTACGTTTGCAATAAAAAATAATTAAAAAAATCATTATATTCCGAAGGGTCATATATCCGTCATTTTCGACCGTGAATATAGCAGAAAATGATATCATTTTTTCCATCATGAAGCCGTGAATAAACCGACAACGTTTTCTGCTATCGCGACCGAATACGATTTTAAAAAAAGAAAAATAAATCGCTCCGTTTTCATTTGCTGTAGCCTATAAAGGACTAAAATTTGACAAAAAAGTGCGGTCCGTATCGTAGTTTTCAGCAGTCCGTTTTGTTCCCCAACGGACGTGTCCGTTTTCGATCCGTTCAATGGCCCGCCAACTTGCTAGGGTTTTTAAACACTAAATCAAACTTTATTTACAGCTTGCACATTTGTGGTTAATTATTATTACACCAAACATTGATGTATAATACTGAAATAATACACACTCCCTAGCAATCTTAACGACCGGTCAACGTCGTTTCTAGCTAATTTACCGTTTTCACCACCTTCAATCAACCGGGTGGTTTTTTACAAAAAAAATTAACCGGAAATCAGTCGTAACGACCTCGGAAACAATCACCCTAAAAATGCCATCCGGTTGTTTGTTCGGTTTTCCGTAGTTAATATAAAAAAACGAACGCATAACATTTTCTGGGGGAGTCGTTTGTACGGTCGTTCCGACCAACTTCCGGTTTTTTTCTTGCAAAAAACCACCCGTTGGTTTATACGGTAAAACGATGGTTGTTATGATTGAGATGGCTGCACCACTGAACGTATTTAAAAGGAGTTGTTTTATATTTTCAGCCACATAATCAAGATAACTATCGCTTTTTATCACTTCACCTGTAAACAAATGTTATACCACTACATCGCTGCTCACTGTATCACTCCACTTATAAACTCCAAAACGCCGTTGTGGCTGGGAGCTGGATTTATTTGATCAAGAGACACTGAGTTGGCTTGGAAGATGGCGACGGTGTAACACGCATATAGAGCTCCGCCACAATAGTATCGATAAAATATAGTGCAATCTCAGCCTTTTTCGATTTTTGGTGTTAATTTATCACGTCTTTAAACTGTTAGCAGTAACGTGGAGGCAATATTTTTGTCCAAGTGCCGTTTCAGACCGAGTTGTTCGCAACTTTATTACGCAACACCTGTTGACATAGCCACGAGGGACCACAGCCATTAGGCTCAGACTAACGGTCGTTTTCTCGATCCTTCTACGTTGTGCAATACTTTTCGAGACTTGGAGATTGCCAAACCCTGGCTAGCTATACCTTTGAGCATTAGTGGGCTCAACAGAGGAAATTGGAAGAGGAATGGTCAAGCTGCGGCCAGTTCAAAATTTCACGAGGAGAAACGAGGAGAATAGCAATCAACAGTTTATCCAAGCGGATTTTTTCAATCAGGGAAGATTGATTGACGAACGTTTTGTTTTTCTCTCTTTTTTTTTTCTTCTAACTGTTTGTCGCTCTCACACAATTTCACGGGAATCAAGGTATTTATCTATTTTATTTTCTCTTTTCCTCTTGCACTAAAGTAACCGTCTTTAGATTTAAGACACTTATATGTGGTATAGTTAATATAAGTAAATTAGATATTTATTCTTGACATGGCAGCCTCCGGCTCGCCTAATTTTTTGACGACAAAAAAAAGTTTAAACTGAAGGGAAATTGTGAGATTAGAAACTCTTCTCTTTGTATAACTGAGTCCAAAGTAGCAGAGATGAACAAGAAAGCTGACCTGGATAACCTCTCAGAGGATCCACAATCGGTTTTTGTTAAAACTCGATCTCTCAAGAGAGGACTGGGCGGGGAAGACGTCTCGCCGGGTTCCTTATTTGAGCCATCTACTTCCTCTAGTACAAACAGGGGTACCTCCCCTCTATCTCCGTCGGGTTCCCTCCCAAAGAGATTCAGGAGTGCGGGTAGAGAGTTCCCTGAGAGAAAAAACCGATATAGCGCAAAGATCAAGGGTCCCTTTATTGTTTTGATTAGGCAGAGTTTCGAGGATGTGGATGCAGCCACTGCTGCCAACAAGAGCATAGGTAACTTGCACCCAATGATTGTATTCAGAAAACTAAAACAAAAGGTGGATGGTATAACGGAGGTGAAAAGAAAGGGGAGAAATCTGGTAGAGGTTCACCTTGACAGTTACCAGCGAGCGAACAAAATGGTAGAATCGCAGGACTTGAATCTTCCTAAATCTTGGAAAGCATTCATCCCGGAGTCCAAGCTTACCAGAATAGGAGTAGCTAGAGACGTAGATCCATCTTTATCTGAAAGTGAAATTAGAGAGGGCATTGAATGGGTTTCAGACCGGGTTAGGATAGTGAAAATAGAAAGGATTAAGCGGATGGTCAGGTCTGGTAAGGATAGTGGAAAGTTAATCCCGACTAACTCTGTAAAACTCTGGTTTGAATCCTCACTCATTCCGGAAACAATCTCCATCTTTAAAATGAGAGTCAAAGTGTCTATCTTCGAGCAAAAAGTGAATAGATGCACAAAGTGCCAAAGATTCGGTCACTCGGCCAAAGTTTGTAAAGGCAGCCAGAGATGTGTACTTTGTGGAGATTCTCATCCGCCCAACTATTGTGACGCTCCGAAACCGAGCTGTGTTAATTGTGGAGGCGACCATTCGGCTAATGATTCCTCTTGTTCAGCTCTTCTCAATCAAAAGATTCTTTGTAAGATTATGGCGCACCTTAACGTAGACAGAGCAGAGGCTCAAGAGATAGTGAAATCTAATAACATAGCTAACATGTATAGGGCAGAAACTTTCATCCAAAGTAAATCATATGCTAAAGGAGTTAATTCAAATAATTCTATTTCAGTAGCCCAGGAACCCATCAACAGATGGCATACGGGAAAAGAATGGGCTCAGGCATGGGGTGATGCTTTTCCCCCATTAACACATCAGCACAGTACGAACCAAGTACCCCAATCGGAACGTCTTGTGGGTTCTCGTAGGAAAAGAACCCAAATTAGAGGTAAAATCGCCAAAACGGGACTTTCTTCTCTCGAGATGCCCTCAACCTCGAGATCTCCTTGCCACTTCACTCGGGAGCCGGCCGGGTCGCCGTCGGCAAGGAATCCGCTTTTTAAGGCCGGATGTCCGGCATCGGTCCCTTCCCCTCGAGGGGACGGTTCGGACGATTCCTCGTCTTCTTACCTGGTGACGGTGATTGACGGTATTCCTGGGGAGCCCAGTCTCTCTGAAGTATCATCAGAAAACGTATTTCTCAATTCAGCAACGGTCCTGGGAGACTTAGGTGACAGCAACCATTTTGTTGGCCTCCAGGTGGAGATTTCGTCAAGTAACATCATTCCGATTTCAGAATTGGGCAGTCCAAACACGAACATAGTTTCAGAATCTAACTACAGTAATAATGACACCAGCAACAATAACAAGGTCAAACAGGGGTCGACCGACTCTGGACATGCTTCCCTGGAGGCCAACAGGACCTCTGTGGAAATGATAATATAGGGCTTGAGTGCCTTGGTTTCATCTCTTTCCATTGCTCTTCACTCCTTCCTTTAGGTGGTTTCCCGTAGATTCAATTGTTAACACGTTTTGGGACGTTTTGAATCTTTTTTGTTATGAAAGATATTGCTAGGACGTTGAATGATTTACGTATTTCGCAGTGGAATTGTAGAAGCCTGCCTGGAAAATCTCATATACTCCCAGCCTTGATAGAAACGACGGACATTCTAATTTTATCTGAGACATGGCTCAGAGAAGATAGTCATCTTAAAATTCCCTTTTTTAACCTTGTAAGAAAGGACAGATCTTTGGAGAATAACGGGGGGGGGGGGAGTTGCCATAGGCATCAGAAAAGGTATTCCTTTCAAAATATGTTCTATCAATTCCCTAGGATGGGATAGTAATTATCTGGAGGCAATAATGATTGAGGTTTTCCTCAATGGGAACAAAAATTTGTTTTTAGTTAGTATTTATAAGAACCCGAGTTACAGGGTCTCCACTCAAACCTGGGACATTTTCTTTAAAGAAATTCTAAGGATCGCTAATAGGAATTCCTTATTAATTGGTGGTGATTTTAATTCTTATCCCCCTTCATGGGGTTGTCAGACATGGAATCAAGCAGGTAGATCTCTGGATAGAGCTTTAGTGGATTTAGACCTCATCACTTTAAATGATGGTTCGCATACTTACTTCCCAAAGAATTCTTACAGCAGTGCCTTAGATATCACACTGGCATCTCCGAACATTTCCCCATGGTGCAATTGGCATACATCGCTTGACCTCCTCGGAAGTGACCACATAGTCGTAAGGATAAATATTAGGGATCTCTCAGTCAGCAATTCTTGCTTTCGGCCCTCCTTGAAGGTGGATAAAGTGGATTGGACAGCGTTTAAAGACAAAATCAAGTCTAGCGTATCTAACATCAGGGTGGCTTCGAATAATTTTCTTAATTCGTATGATTATATAGTTAGTAAGATCAAAGAGGATTTAACCTCTTCTGGGGCTAAGCTTCCGGCTTCTTCCAACAAAAAACAAAAAAAGAGAAATTCAACGAGCTTATGGTGGAATACCGCATGCAAACAGGCTTTAGAGAGGAAACGTTCGGCATTCAGAACCTTTAAGGAAAATAAAGACAAGACAAAGATAGATCACCTTTTGCAAATTTGGATTGATGCAGACGCAGAGGCAAAAAGAATTTTTAAAGAGGAAAAATCTAAAGCGTTTAAATTATTTGCTGGCTCGATAAACCCGGACCTTCCTATTAGCAGAGTTTGAGAGGTTATTAGGATGTTTAATGGTAACTGCCCCACTCAACATGCTAACAAAAACTTTTCCTCAGAAGAGAATAAAGAGGAGTTAAACCGTGCTGTCGAGAAATTATCTCCCCCCATCCCTGAAAATTATTTGCCACCTAGAATACCCGACGCTCCTAACCCGGAAATTTTAAAAGGAATTTGGGTTCCAATCACTCCTCATGAATTGGACTCTATTATCAAAGGTCTGAAAGTTAAGTCCGCTTCTGGTAGGGATTTGATCGGTAATAAAACAATTCAAAATCTTCCTCGGGAGGTTATCAAAATCCCATGTACCATTTTCAACAAAATAATGTATTCCGGGTCCATTCCAAAAGATTGGAACCTCTATGATGTATGTCTGATCCCAAAACCCTCCAGTGGATTTAGACCTATCTCTTTGGCATCTTGCTTGTTTAAGTCTTTTGAAAGAGCTATCAAAAACAGGTTAGATTATTTTCTCGAAACGGATCTTGTAATTCCAGGTACCCAATTTGGCTTCAGGAAACAAAGATCTTGTACTGATAACATCGCAATTCTCACAACTGACATCTACAACGCAGCCTCCAAAGGGGAAGTTGTTGCTGCGGTTTTTTTAGATATAGAGGGGGCCTATGATAATGTTTTACCTGATATCCTTATTCAGAACATAACAAGACTGAGACTTCTAATAAATATTGTTAAACTATTTTTGAATGTTATAAGTAATAGAAATGCTAACTATTACTCGGATGGTAACTTTTTAGATAGTAAAAACCTAGTCAAAGGACTTCCTCAGGGGTCGGTTTTGAGCCCTTGTTTGTTCAATATTTATCGTAGAGAATTAAATAATAATATCGGTCCTAACTGCTACACGTTACAGTATGCCGACGACATTGTCTTGTATGCTAAACATTCAGATCTAGATAAATGTATTAGAGACTTGGAAAGGGGTGTTCATTTTTTATATAAATGGCTCTTATCTCTGGGACTCAAAATTTCGGCAGCCAAGTCGAAATTCATGATTTTTTCGAGAAGAAGACTAATCCCAGAGGTTCTTGAAATTAGAATAGGTGACGCTATGGTTTCCAGATCTCACTCAACGAAATTTTTAGGAGTAATACTCGACTCCAAAATGAATTGGAAGTCTTTCATTGCAGACATAGGAAGAAAAGCGTCTCAGGGAACGAAAATATTATCAGCCCTAGCACACAAATCTTGGGGTTCTCACCCAACTACTATGTTGTTAGTTTACAAAGGTCTTATTAGATCCCGTCTGGAATGGGCATCCTTTTGCTCACATTCAGCAAATAATTCGATGATTTATAATCTAGAAAAAAGACAGTTTGCGGCTCTCAGGCTGATTCTTGGTTGTTTTAGGTCAACCCCGACCAATATTCTCCGGGACCTATCAGGTGAAAGGTTTCTGGATTTCAGGGCCTCGAAACTGACCACTTCTTACCTTTTCAGGGCTTATTCGTGTAAAAGTCATCCTCTGATCCCAAAACTAGATCTCCTAACCGAAAGAATTGACAGATGCAGGAAGACTACTGCGTACTGCAAGTCCTTTCTCTATAAAGTTTGGAAGGAGGTGTCGGAAAATCGTCATCTGGCCTATAGATCAGAGACGCCTACTTGCTATGAAGTTCCCTTGGTGCCGCAGCTAGACATGGTGATGGTAGATGTTAGTGTCGGGGGCCTGATTTGTAGTAGTTCCAAAAACGATGATTCAGCTAACAACACTTTCTACAAAGAGATAAATAGAAGATGGCCGCATTGGAACCTCATTTTCACGGACGGTTCGAAGAAGGACGGGGTGCACTACGTGGGCTGTACCTTCCTAGTTCAGAATTCTAATTATAGTGGTCTTTTTAAATTCGACTCTTTAGCGAGTATTTTCGAAGCTGAGGCGGTTGCCATAATCGAGGCTCTCAAAGTGGTTAAAAACCAACTAACAGGTAACTCTCTTATTATCTCTGACTCTTTAAGTGTCTTGAGAGCTCTTCAATCAATTGAAATTAATGCGAAAACCCATCCCTACATCTTAGAGATCAAATCGTTAGTTAACAGAATCTTATTTTCTAACAGAGTTGTTAATCTCGTTTGGTGTCCCTCACACTGTGGGATTGAAGGGAATGAAAGAGTCGACAAACTGGCTGTACAGGCTCGAACTACGGGGTTTCCCCGTGAATTTAAGGCCATGCCTAGAGCTCTGGCTAGATTTAGCTTGAATGTATTCAAGGAAAGAGAAAGAGCTAAGATGAAACTTCTATTCGAGAACAAAGGCTGTATTTATGGTAGGTTTAGGTCATTAAAACCCAATTTTATTTGGTTCGACAAATTTAAAATTCCTAGAGACGCAATTACGATTATTAATAGAATCAGATCTGGGCACATAGGTGTTAACGAACACTTATACAGAGTTGGTTTGAACGATAGTCCGATGTGCATCTGTGGCTGCGATCCACAATCCTTGAACCACATTTTTTGGAATTGTCCAGAAACAATAACCTATTCCGAATCTCTAATGAAGGGCTTGATTAATCTTAAACATTTCCCTCCTTTCGAGGTGATTAGCCTTTCCTTTTCGGATTCTCTTGAGGTCCTAAACTTAATTGTTAAATTTGTTAGAGATATAAAACATATCTGCGCTTTGACGTATGAGTAGCTGACCTGGGCGGGTTCTTGACCCGTCCATTTTTCTCTGTGATATCTGGTATATGTAAGTAATATGTTGTACCTGCTTACTCCTTTAAGTCATGTACTTACTTTAAGACGGTTCCCCTGGTGCGGAACAGAGATAAATAAAAAAGGAAGGGGAAAAAAAAATAATAATAATAGAATATATATATATAAATATTTATATATATTTATAAAGTAATTTAATATTAAATAAATTAAAATTAAAATCAAAATAAGAAAGAAAAGAAACCAAAGAAATTAGAAAGTTGGTTCCATCGGTTCACTCCTTTCTGTTTGAGTGTGAATAGTATATTCAATCTTCCCGCAGTGTAGCCCGAAAACATGGCCACTTTTAGTCTCTCACTGGACCCGCTAGACGGCCCTGCCGTATACTTGCAATACAGAAATAGTGTCTAGAATCTAGAGGCCTAACCTCCCTCGCACAGACCTTACTTATTCCTTCGGCCGACACGGTTTCCACCCAGTGGCCAGAACGGTTCCCTGTAGTGTGGTGCTTCAGGCCCGTTTAAATTGTAAGAAGAAGAAGAAGAAGAAGATCAAGAGACGCTGTAGCGGCTCGACGCCAAGTATTAAAACCAGGACGCTAGCGCTCGTTTTTAATACCCGTCTACCGACCGGCTCGCTCACGTCGACTGATGACAGATGACACAAAGTGAGAAAATAAATAAACATGCGTGATTATTTTTCCTCTATCTTAATGACTCTAGATAGTGAATGTGAGTGGTAAAACCGCGGAAAGAGGATTATTTTCTACGACGACAAAAATGTGGATAATTTCTAACCTCATCAGCAGGTTATTGAAAAAAAATCGTAGGGTTCATTTTAGAAAGAATGATTCTTGCTTTAGTTTTTTGCTGCAACTGATAAAAAAGTTAAATTGGAGATTTTATGCAGAGGAACGATAAGTACAAAATACAAAGATACAATTTACTTTTAAAGACTTCAATTTGATTTTCAATTAGCCATAAGCAGGACGTTCAGCCAAGAAGTAATTTTTTAATCATGAAGACCACTTTACCCCTCATAGAAGGAAAAACAGCAAATTATTGCCTCTCTTCAGAATAAACCCAAAGCATTTTTTTGTAAATACGTCAATCGGTTAGGTTGTCATTTACAAATCAATTGACAGGCTTGTTCTCAAAGCCCCTGCCAGTGCTTTTCATTCCACGCTGCAGTAAATAAAGTCATATGTTTATTATAAGGGTCACTCTCTCCTTCACAGAAAAAAAGACTAAAAATAATTACCTTCTCTCAGGATAAACCCAAAGGATTTTTCACAAGTGGATCAACTGATTGGGTCACCAGGCGGTTTGAAAACCAAATTAGAAGAAGAGAACACTACACTAAGGATTGGTCTTCGCTAGGTGACATTCTCTTTGCAGCACACACCATTCTAGCAGAGTCAAAAAAGTTTTTGTTGCTCATAAGGACACCTATCACCCTCAGCGAAGAAAAAAATTATGAATGTCCTCCCTTCAGGATCACATCGAAGGATTTTATTACAAATCGACCAGCCAATTTGGTCAACGGCTTACTTTGGAACCAGGTTTAAGAGGTTTATACAGTGCGCAGGATCCAAAGAACACTGCTTTGAGGATTGGCCTTCGCTAAGAATCATTCTCTTTGCAGTTGCACTGCACACCAATTAAGAGTACCCTTTTTTTTCTTAATCCTTGAGGGACCCAGTCACCTAAAAATGTCATAGGGAAAAAATTTCTGAAATGGATATACTTCTTTTAAAAAATCTGACATGAAAACATATTTAAATACATAACAAGTATTACAACAATTCTGCAATTTTGTAAAAACATACAGTGTATCCAAACCAAATTACCAGACTGATGAATTAATTTTATTGTTCAATGTCTTATTTTATCTTCCAAAGAGTGCATTCTGGATTGAATATAGGAATTTTTATTTCAAGTCTTTATTACAAAACTATGATTATGAATGTGTCAATCAATTCTTCTCTATTAAAAACTTACTAAACAATTGGTCACAATATATGTAATTCTTACTGTATTCAAAATCGCTATATTCAATCCAGAATGCACTCTTCAACAGATGAGATTAGACATTGAACGCCAAAATTGGTTCAGCAGTTTGGTCTGAAAGCTACGATAACTGAAAAAAATTCCATTTGACCTTGTGCACTATCTGTCTTTATAAAATTGCAGTTTTATAATGCTTGTTATGTACTTGATGAGGTTTAGATGTAACATTTTTAAAAAGAAAGATATAATTTACAGATTTTATTTTCTTATGACATCTTGTAGGTAAATCGGCCTCCTTAAAGCAGAGTCATAGACAAGAGAATAAAATGTCAGAATAATACTGGCAAAGATCTTTAAAAGTCTGACCTGTTAAAAAATTTGCTTCGCTTAATTGATGCGCAATGTATCTTCGAAGCAAATGAGACTTAGTTAAGGCCAATTCCTGAAGCAGTGTTCTCTGAATCACACCCAGAAAGTAAAATATTATAAATCTGGTTCGAAGCAACCACTTGACCAAATTGGCTGGTCCATTCCCAAAAAATCCTTTGGGTTCATCCGGCAGTAAGGTAATTATTGATTTTTTTTTTAGACGAAGAGGCGAGTTGTCCTTATCATTTTTTAAAAAACACTTCGGGCTGTAAATGTAGCGTTTAATTTAAAAACCACTCACAGTGGCTTTCAGATCAAGCTGGTCAATGGATTATAGGTATTGATGCAGAGAATATTCAGTAAGTCGAAAAACATAATTAATTGACCGGCGCCATCTCAGAGACACTGCTGGTGCCTTTTTATTTGATGCTGTTTGGGATTTTGGTTTTCGACTAAATGCATATTCTTCAAATTACAAGCAAAAGCCATTGACTGGTGGAAAAATTAAAAATGTTCACTCTTTCTAGTTTTCTCACCAAGCCGATGAACAAATTTTAGTGTTCAATGTCTAATATTATCTGTTGAAAAGTGGGTTCTGGATTGAATAATGAAATTTTTGTTTCAAGTTGTTATGAGGAAGCTATCATTTTAAATGCGTTAATAAATCTTCCTGTATTAAAAACTTAATAAACAATTGGTTAAAGGAAATACAATTTTGACTGCATCCAAAATAACTATATTCAATTCAGAATGCATTCTTCGACAGATTAAGTAAGATCGAACACCAAGATTGATTCACCGGTTTGATCTGAAAGCTACGACAAGTGATAAATTTTACTCTTGACCTCACACCATTGTTATGCACTGAATGAGACTTAAATGCAATTTTTTTAATTTTTTTTATTTTTAAAAACATTTTTGAATATATATTTTTTTAATATAAAAATATACATTTACAGATTTTTTTCCTCATGACTTTGTTTTTGTGACTCGGTCCCGTTAATCTGAAAGCCACTGCGAGTGCTTTTTTGAGGCTACTCGTGATTGGACCAGTAAATGGATTTTGGTTGTCGATTTAAGAAATGTGCATTGATTCTAAAACCAAAATACTAGAATGACACGTATGTAGTGAAGACCAATTTTTGGAGCAGTGTTCTTTGTATTACGCGCAGAGTATTAAACTCGTGAATTTATACGCCACCGGTTGACCCAATCAGTTGATCCATTTACAAAAACATCCTTTGGGTTTATTTCACAGAGGGGAATTATTGTTTATTTTTCTTACTATGAGAGGGAGGGTCGTATACATAATTTTAAAAAAATATTTTTAACTGGCCTTCCTCGTATGTCTAATTGGAAATAAAACTAACCTCTTTGAAGGGAAATAGTATCTTTGGATTGTACTTTCTCATTGGCCATTTATTCGGCCTGTGAAGTAGATCTTCAATCAAGCTCGTATTTGTTACAAATTGAATGACAAATATTTGAAATAAATATAGCAAAAATAACAAAGAAAACTATCAGCATTGAATCAGTGCCTACATCTTCACAGAAAGTCAACAATCATAATTACAAAGATACAAGCGTGATATCGATTATGGTGAGAATGAAAATAAAAATATTCACATTATACAACAATGATGCGAGGCAGAGGCACTGCTCGGATATTCATCGACGATTTAGCAGTTAAGCAGGGGAATAGGCCTTGCAATTCTGAAGACGCGTAGATATAATATTGAGGACAAACGGAAAAGTGATAACATTGCATAACACTTTTTGAATTCTCTCGGCGCCTATATTGAAGTTGTTGTCTGTCGTTTCAAATATTAGACGAAGCATCTTCTAAAATTCCTACTGCAGCCTGTATGCAATTAATATACGGGCTTGTCTGTTCAAACATTTAGGAGAGTCTACAGAGTCTACTTACCTGTATTTACGGATTACTGTAAATTAACTTATCAGTTTTTTCATGGCGTTCAGATTTTCAAAAAGATAACAAATCCCCCAAAAAAATGTTTCCCAAAAAAATTGGTACGCCAAGTATTAAAAGTGTTATTATCCCATGAGCAAATCACTTGTAATCAAAAAAATTTCAGCCGAAAAATCTTAAAAAACAAAATTGCCTTCCAAAAATATTAAATTGAATCGTATTAGCCAAGTAAAAACCCTCGATAAATGTTCAACAGATGAAGATGTTTCTCTACAAAAAACTTGGGGTCCCTGCTACTAGCTCCCGTACATAGTCCATTCGAGTAAGGAGGGGAGGACAACGTCTCTGATATTACGACCATTCGTTCGATGATTATGAATCTTCCTGGAGAAAAATCGGATGTTCAGTTTTACAAAAAAAGAACAACTAAATGTGGTTAATGGGTGCAGAAATCGTAAGGAAAAGGAACTGAGCCAGTGCCGTAAGAACCGGAAAACGTGATTTTTCAAATATTATTAGACGGCATAAGAATTCCCAAGTACTAAGTTAAGAAATTATTGGCAACACATGCGGCATTGAAATTTAAACCGTTTGAAATCTCTTCATTGAATTAAAACGCGTACAATATGTCACAAACATCAGAATTTTATTCCTAGTTTTTTATGTTTAATCCAATTGGGTAATATCTGCCATTTTCGGAGGTTTTGTGGAATATCCTGAACATCTGCTTACTCAGCGGAACGACCGCTTCGATTTCAAAGAAAACCTACAAACTACAACAAGGATTCTATTCAAGTGATACAAGTAACTGATCAATGTATATAACATCACTTTGTATATATTCATGGTCCATTAACTCGAAAACGTATGTAACTTTTAACTTGTACGCTGCAAGTTTTGCATTGAAAAGCTGAAGAGTCGTATGGTGGCACGACGTATACGCCTTTAAACTCGCAAACAAATAAAGTTACGAAATAGCTACCAGCGGAAATATATATTGTGATTATTTTACAATTAATAAATGCTTTCTCCCACACTTACTCCAATGGACTATGTACGGGAGCTAGTCGCAGGGACGCCAAGTTTTTTGTAGAGAAACATCTTCATCTGTTAAACATATATCGAGGGTTTCTACTTGGCTAATAAGATCCGGTTGAATTTTTTTTTTTATTACAAGTGATTTGTTTATGGGATAATAACACTTTTAATACTTGGCGTACTAATTTTTTTTTGGGATATATTACGGTTCAGATACCGGTTGGTTGAGATCACGCCCCTGCGAAAAATTAGGATCACGCCCCTGCGAAAGATATTAGAATCACGAAGGTGCGAAAAAGGTCTGCATTTTTTGGAATATTTCAGAACTATTTCGAAATACAAATTATGATATCAGTGCACTGGGGAAAGCTGCGGAGGTCGTTTTGGTGTCAAACGAAATTTTTTTGCATGTAGTATTTCATTCAACCTGGAAAAAGCTTGGAAACGCTACCATTTCGTTGATATAACGTATTAACCTCGAAAAAAGTGGCTAAAATGAGTTGCTCGGAGTAAGAGATACTGCGACAGCGTCTTTTCGGTCGGTAAGGAAAGACAGGTAAATGTACTTCTCTCAAGACGGTGCGGCGTCGCTTGATCACAAAATTATGTGATCAAGCGACGCCGCTTGTGAAAAAAATTTCACAAAATTATGTGATATGTCACGTGTTTATGTGAAACGTTTTTTGCGCTTTTTTTGGTAAGCTCATAATGATTGTATGCAAGTAATTTCTTTTTAAAGATAAAAATTTATTTGTATTAGTTGGTTTTTATTAATTTATTCAATTTTGTTTAACTAAGTCTTATATGTGATTTATTAATTATTTGTTTATTCATTATTATTTATTATTATTTATTATATATCTATTATCTATTTTTGTTATACTGTTTAGATTTACTTCGTCACAATTCTCAAAATGTGAGAGTTGTGTGTTAATTTTTCAACAGTCATATTTTGATTTGTTTGTGTTAATTGTTTTCATTATTATTTGCTTAAATGAGTATACGCATGGCAAACTGTATCGGCCAGGTTTTCCGCAGTTTCCTTGCGCCCTTGTGCAAATGCAATACAGTATTGTTAAAGAACAGAGTCGCTCCGGCTGACAATCTGTCTAAGAAAAATATACAAGAAAAAAACAAATCGCGCGCTCAAGCGTGGAAAAGGTATATAATCGAATAAAGACGATGAAAAATATGTAAATGTAATGTATTTTGTTAGTCGCTACCAGATCCTATCACTGAGTCATCTTATCGTAACTTAGTATTATTTTGTCATTATTAAACACTAACGTGTAACGAGTCTTTTCGATACTCGTTACTTGTTACATTTGTATCGGGTAACGAAAATAATTTCGATATTCGTTACATTTATATCGACTAACGAAAATAATTTCGATACTCGTTACATTTTTATCGAATAACGAAAATAATTTCGATACTCGTTACATTTGTAACGAGTAACGTTAGAAATTTTGTTTTCTCGATTCAGATGTAACGAGTAACTGAAATCTAGCATTACTCGCTTCAAACTGATAAAGTATCGATAGTTACTCCGCTATATCGGTGACGATGTAGCGAGAAAATATAGTTACTCAATATAGTCAGTATCGAGTGATTTTGTGTAACTCGATACCAAAAGTAACTAGTTTCTGACATCTCTGCCGCTGAATCCTTAGGTTTGAGTTCGATCCTCGAGCGATGTTTCTTTTAAATTTACTTATTTATTTATAAAATAGTAGTGATTTCATGCAGAACATTTGAGTTCGTTATCTCATGTTAAGCTAAAATTAGAGCAACAACGTGAACTTTTGGAAACTTAAAAAAATGTAAAAACCGAATCGCTTTTCCGAGTTTGGTCAAACTTAACACCTATTATTTATGAAAATATCACCTATTCTACGATGTGTAGAGCGCCCACTTCTTTGTTTGAAATTTTTTTTAAAGTTATAAAATAAAAATTTGTGTATACTTTTCATAAAAAATTGCAACAATCACATTCAGTCTACTGCTTTACTTGTGTAATAAATTTTACCTCAATTGGTTAAACGGGTTCTGAGTTATAGGTACATAAAATTTCGAAGCATTCACACATGGGGCATTCCATGACATCTCGATGAAGATCTAGCGATAACATCTCAGATCGGTTCCATAATTTTTTATACATAAATACTTGTCGAAAAATATGTACAATTTTTTGTTAGAACCTTTAGGTTTTTTAAAAACACTTTAGGTTTTTTAATTTTTGTCTTGAATCATATGACCATCCATCCGACCATCTTCAAATTCAGTTACACAATTAGTACTTTTATTACATAAATTATCAATATGAAAACGGTACAATCACACCAAACGTTAGGTTCACAGAAAATTTCGGTTACTTCTCGATGGAATAAAGACCTAAACAAGCAACCAAGTTGTTTGTTGGGGCGCTCCGCCCCCAAACTCTATTATCAATAGAGATTTCATGAAAAGTAAGTATTGGAGTAAGTATTGAGAGTATAATTATCATCATTTCCACACCACTTTGAAGTAGATAATATAGCGCGTTTTTGTTTTACCATTCGATATAAGATAAATCGAAGGAAAATTGTGTCCCCAGTAGGCCTAATAAACTTATATTGCTGGCGCAAATTGCTGCCTCTGGCGCTGAGCAGCCCTTAGTACATCATGAAGTGATGTTGAATAAGCGCGAACTTGCTGCCATTGACGCGTTTGCGTTTCCTCTTGATGTATAAGATCAAGAGTATTCAATATTTATAATAATTTATACATATTCTGATTATTTGATGTGTATCTTTTTTATTTTTACTTTTAATTCTTATACCGAACAGGAACTAGCTGCGAGTGACACGTGTGGGTCAGTGCTCCGTATTTATTGTGTGATATATTGGAATCTATTGCAAGTACAGTGATCGGTGTTGACTTAAATAAGTGCCTACAAGTTACGGCACCCGCGGACACATTGAACAGTGTTTCCCGTACCTGATAAGATACTCGATTACTCATTTTTACGCGTACTTAATATCGAATTAGGTTATTTTAAGCGAGGATACCATGAGTAGAGATCAGGACTTTCCAGCGAAATCGCAGACCGTATTAATAACAGCCCATCGGAGAGCGCCAATAGTGTGAACTGCAGTCCGTCAGGGCCCAATGTAAACATCACACCGACAAAGACAGCTGACGCGTCCAGTCAAGCGACGCACACTAGCAAGTAGACAGACGGCAATGTCACCACAAAGTTACTCGACGACTCGGAAGCGATCGAAGTATATAGTACGCCTTTCGGTTATTTCCACCGAGGTAAAGAGGAGGCCGGGGAGACCGACCAAGGCGCAATCACTCCGGTTTAGAGGGAGAAGCGGCTCAGAAGGCAATTTTAAAGAGATCCTAAAAAGGAAGAGAGAGGAAGCGGACAATAGTATGCTGGAAAAATTGGTTACAGACTCTCCATTTAAAAAGAGTAATCTCATCGCGCGCTCGCCCGAGAAATCAACGCAAAATGAGGCGGAAACTGACAGTGGTAATATTGAGCCAGATAAAAACACGGAGGCAAGCTTGCGTCAGCGCGAAGGAAAACTCCAACAACATACTACAGGATAAAATACCCTGTCAAACTCCCGCTCTAAGCGATTCCTCTATTTTGCCCATTCTATTGAAGCAGATCGCAGACACGAGACAGGAGACAGGAGAACAACGATAACGTCGCAAGACTCGAGCAGCAGCTCCACGAGTCTTCGGAGCTTCATAAGAGGCACCTTGTCCGCGTCATGGAGGAAATTCGAGCCGAAGTGCATAAAAACACAATCCGCTATGAAGACTCATTAAAATCATTGGAACAAAAAATCAACGATAGATTTTCGAAAATCCAAGCAAAAATCGAAAATAATAATCCGTGGGCCAAATTCTCCGCTCCATCCGATAGGGTCTCGCTCTTGGAGAAAGAGACAGCTGTTCCAGACGCTACGGCCAACCAGGAGATTCTAAGACTGAAAAGAAGATTAGAAGAGCAGGAAAAAAATTCCCTTGCTAACAACATCGTCATTAAAGGACTTGCGAAGGGAGAACAGCCACTCATCGACACGGTCAACAATTTTCTGCATAACGAATTCAACGTGGCAAACGCGGTCTCGGACGTTCGCGAAATTAATCGGGCGTACAACAATATAAAAATTCTTATTGTCAAACTCAACAGCCGACACATTAAAGAGGAAATTATGAGCAATAAATCGAAGCTTGGACAACAAAAAATATTCATCGAACACGAACTATCCGCTGGTGAACTCGAGGTATACAAGGGCATCAAGGAGATCGCCAAGAATCTGAGAGACAAGGGAAAATCGATTAAAATCGGCTATCGCAAACTGCGAATCGACGGGAGTGGCATTACTGGGACCGCAAAACAATGCCTTGTAAAGCCCGAAAAAAACCAGGCTCTGCAACTCCAAGAGACAGCTTCCAACCAACGGAAAAAAAACTAGCATCGATGAGAATAATGTTTTGGAATTCACAAGGCCTCACTAATCTGTGCAACAACGAGCTACATGATCGATCCAACGTCGGTAACTTTTATGAGACATGGAGCGAACGGGACCAAGTAGGCGCTCTACCTTATTAACTAAAAGGCTACTACAACGTGTGGGCGCACGCTACGAGTGATCATCAGAGGGGGAGAGCCAGCGGCGGTCTCGTGAGCATACTGAAGAGCGAATTTGATGGGGAAATAGTCGATGTTTCCCACTGATGGATTATTATATGAGTGGCGTGTGAATCTCGGCTTGTAATCGTTGCATCTGTATATTTTAGTCCAGCTTTAAGTTTAGCGGTGCTATTAGATTTACTACAACCAGTGTTAGACGATATTCTTGCAAATCACCCAGACGATATAATTATATTAGGCGGCGACATCAATGCTCGGGCGAGTGTACAGGACGATCACGCACAAGAAATCTTCGAATCCATATATCTTTTTGAAACTAGAGAAAGCTATGATTTAATCGAGAATGAGAGGGGCACAATACTTCTCAAGTTTATGACTTCGAATGATTTTGTTCTACTAAATGGCCGTACGTCCGGTGATCGTCCTTCGCATTTCACTTATTCTAGCTTTAACGGTGCTAGTGCGATTGACCTAATTTAGGTTATAGCTTCTAAGCTTGAATTCGTAAAGGATCTTAAAGTGGCCGACACTCAGCACGCTTCCCTGTCGTTCTTGAGTTGTTCACGATTCTTTTCTTTGCGACCCAAGCCAGCCAGCGCAAAATATCTCGGAACACCGAACCACAAAAGTTAAATGGGTAGATCACAAACGCGAAGCATACTCTACTAACTTGGCGCTGTCTCCAAGAATATTTATAAACTTTCAGACGTCGACTGTTGAAGAACTGTCTAATGATTTGCACCTAGCTTTAACAGAAGCCGCCACCGACGCGGTAATGTGTAAAACGGGCAAAAGAACAGGCCCAGGCTGGTCGAATACAGCATGGTTCGACAAGGAAACGAAAAGAGACGAAGGCTGATTATTGTGCTAAAAAAAAACCAAAAAGGCGAAATATGCTACCACTGATCTCAACACATACTTACGCGCAAAAAAAGAGTATAAACTAACCTTGAAAGAAAAAAAAGCAGCATACACACAAGTAAAAGTATAAGCTTTCGCAAATGCTAACAATCCAAGACTTTTTTGGTAAGCCCAGCCTTACGAAACTTGAATCGCCGTCCCTAGAAACGTGGAACGCTTTTTTGAGCACAGTCGACCCGGACAGATAACCACCAATCAGCATCTTAGGAAAAACGACAGATCCCTTATTAGACTGCTATATTTCCTCGGAAGAGCTCGCGCGCGGTATTCCAAAAGCAAAGGCGGGAAAAGCGGCAGGTGTCGATAACATTTCGAGTGAAATCTATAAGGCGCTAGACGAACAATGGTTAACCTATCTTTCGGCTCTTTTTAATAAAATTTTCGAAACCGAGGAACTACCGAAATCATGGTCCAAGGTCACGTTATTTATGATTCACAAAAAGGTCCTCCTGCTGACCCGTTAAACTATCGAGGCATCGCCCTGGTGAACTCCATAACTAAGCTCTTTACCCAAATTCTGCAAGACAGACTCGAAAAATGAGTCACCGCTAAGAATTTGATTCCGGAAGAACAAGTTGGCTTTAGAAAAGGTAGGGATGTCACTGATAATCTGTTCACACTCCAAACCGCTGTACATCTTAGACTTCGTCAATCTGGAGGAAAAGCTTATGCACTTTTTATGGACTTACGACGGTCATTTGACTCGGTACCACAAAACAAGCTGTGGGAGAAAATTAACAAGCTCGGCATAAGCTCAAACATTATCCGAATTTTAATGAATTTGTATAACTCTGCTACGCTGCAGATCAAAATAAACTCGGAGCTAACAAGATCTGTAGAAGGTAGCGAAGGTGTTCTCCAGGGCGAGGTCTTAAAACCGCTACTGTTCATCATTTATATAAGCGACATGATCCGACACTTCCGCGTGAACGATACTGGAGGAACTGAGATAAATAATATGCGGGAGAAAGCATTTTTGAATTATAACATGATTGAAATTATAAAACTATGTTTCCGTTATTAGCTATTTTGTAGCTTTATTTGTTTGCGAGTTTAAAGGTGTATCTGTCATGCCACCATACGGTTCTTTAGCTTTTCAATGCAGAACTTGCAGCGTACAAGTTAAAAGTTACATAGGTTTTCGAGCTAATAGACCATGAATACATACAAAGTGATGTTATATACATTGATCAGTTACTTGTATCACTTGAATGGAATCCTGGTTATAGTTTGTATTGGCTTTCTTTGAAATCAAAGCGGTCGTTCCACTGAGTAAGCAAAGGTTCATGATATTCTGCAAAACCTCCGAAAATGGCAGATATTACCCGATAGGATTAAATATATAAAACTAGGAATGAAATTCTTATGTTTGTAACATATTGTACCCGTTTTAATTCAATGAAGAGATTTCAAACGGTTTAAATTTAAATGCCGCATGTGTTGCCTATAATTTCTTAACTTAGTACTTGGGAATACTTATGCCGTCGAAGAATATTTAAAGAATCACGTTTTCCGGTTCCTACGGCACTGGCTCAGTTCCTTTTCCTTACAATTTCTGCACCCATTAACCACATTTAGTTGTTCTTTTTGTGTGAAACTGAACCTCCGGTTTCTCTCCAGGGAGATTCATAATCATTAAAAGGATGGTCATAATATCAGACACGTTGTCCTCCCATCCTTACTCAAATGGACTATGTACGGGAGCTAGTCGTAGGGACGCCAAGTGTTTTTGTAGAGAAACATCTTCATCTGTTAAACATTTCTCGAAGGTTTTTACTTGGCTAATACGATTCAATTGAATATTTTTGAAAGGCAATTTTGTTTCTTAAGATTTTTCAGCTAAAATTTTTTTGATTACAAGTGATTTGTTTATGGGATAATAACACTTTTAATACTTGGCGGACCAATTTTTTTTAGGAAACATTTTTTTGGGGGATTTGTTATCTTTTTGAAAATCTGAACGCCATGAAAAAACTGATAAGTTAATTTACAGTAATCCGTAAATACAGGTAAGTAGACTTTCTGTAGACTCTCCTAAATGTTTGAACAGACAAGTCCGTATATTAAATGCATACAGGCTGCAGTAGGAATTTTAGAAGAAGCTTCGTCTAATATTTGAAACGACAGACAACAGCTTCAATATAGGCGCCGAGAGAATTCAAAAAGTGTTATGCAATGTTATCATTTTTCCGTTTGTTCTCAATATTATATCTACGCGTCTTTAGAATTGCAAGGCCTATTCCCCTGCTTAACTGTTAAATCGTCGATGAATATCCGAGCAGTGCTTCTGCCTCGCATCATTGTTGTATAGTGTGGATCCTTTTTATTTTCATGCGCACCATAATCGATATCACGCTTGTATCTTTGTAATTATGATTGTTGACTTTCTGCGAAGATGTAGGCACTGATTCAATGCTGATAGTTTTCTTTGTTATTTTTGCTACGTTTATTTCAAATATTAGTCATTCAATTTGTAACAAATACGAGCTTGATTGAAGATCTACTTCACAGGCCGAATAAATGGCCAATGAAAAAGTACAATCCAAAGATACTATTTCCCTTCAAAGAGGTTAGTTTTATTTCCAATTAGACAGACGAGGAAGGCCAGTTAAAAATTTTTTTTTTTTATTATGTATACGACCCTCCCTCTCATAATAAGAAAAATAAAAAATATTTCCCCTCTGTGAAATGAACCCAAAGGATATTTGTGTAAATGGACCAACTGATTGGGTCGACCGGTTGCTCTAAAACCATGAATTCATGAGTTTAATACTCTACGCGTAATACAAAGAACACTGCTCCAAAAATTGGTCTTAACTAAATATGTGTCATTCTAGTATTTTGGTTTTAGAATCAATGCAAATTTCTTAAATCGACAAGCAAAATCTATTTACTGGTCCAATCACGAGTAGCTTCAAAAAGCACTCCAGTGGCTTTCAGATTAAGAGGACTTAGTCACCTATAAAAAAGTCATTTAAAAAAAAATGTAAATGATACCTCTCATGTAAAAAACAATAGATTCCACCTTATTAAGGGGACCGAGTCACAAAAACAAAGTCATGAGAAAAAAAATCTGTAAATGTATATTTTTATATTAAAAAAAAATATATTCAACAATGTTTTTAAATATTATTTAGAAAAAAATATTGCATTTAAGTCTCATTCAGCGCATAGCAATGGTGTGAAGTCAAGAGTAAAATTTATCACTTGTCGTAGCTTTCAGACCGAACCGGTGAACCAATTTCGGTGTTTAATGTCTTGGTTAATCTGTCGAAGAATGCATTCTGAATCGAATATAGTTATTTTGGATGCAGTGAAAGTTATATTTGCTTTAACCAATTATTTAGTAAGTTTTTAATACAGGAAAATTTATTAACACATTTAAAATGATAGCTTCCTCATAACAACTTAAACTAAAAATTCCTATATTCAATATAGGAATTTTTATTTTTATTTTATAGGCTAGCTTGCTGTAAATAAGAGTAGCGCTAGCGTCTCGGTTTTAATACTTGGCGTCGAGCTGCTACCGCGTTTCTCGATGAACGATCTTATAATGCTTCTATACCCAGACGATTTTGTAATTCTGGCCCATTCTCACGTGGATCTGAAGCGCAAACTACGTCTCCCGACTGATTATTGCGACAGCAACGGTCTTACTGTGAATACCACGAAAACACAAATCATGATTTTCAGGGCAGGGGGAAAATTGAGTAAAGAAGACCTTAATTTTGTGTACAAGAGCGAGAGGGTGAAGACGGTCAATTCGTATCCGTATCTCGGGGTCATGTTGTCTAGCTCCACCCTGAAGCTACTTCCGGCAAAGACAGCGGTGAATAAAGCCAGGATTGCCACACTGTCTATCCAGTCCATACTAGCCTCATCTAAAAACGAATCATGGGAAGCCATACAGAAATTGTATAATACCGTCATGGCCTCTACGCTTCTTTACACTCCGGGCGTCTCGGGTCTCAGGTATACGCATCTATTGAATAAAGCGCAAGTAGAATTCTTCAAGCGAGCCTTTCAACTTCTGGAGTGAACACCGGGATGCGCCATCAGACTTGAGTTAGGTATCCGAAATGCGGCCCTCGCGGTTATCAAACAAGCGTACGAGTGGGTCATAAAAGTGCTTGGAATGTCCGATTCTCGCCTCCTAAAACTTTGTCTTTTAAGGCTGGCAGAGTTGGATTCGACCAACCCGTCTCCACTAAATAACTGGATCACCCAACTCAAGTTGCTCTTAGGCACAATAAGTAGTGCGGACCTATGGTCAAACTTTTCGGCGGATTATTGGTCGTTAGAAAAACAAGCTGTGCTACAAGAGGCTGAGCGGCGGTTGATTCAAACGTATTTACGGACGTACGCGGCATCGAACTCGTACCAATTTCAGATAAGCAGAAGTCAATTGGATAATTTTGGTACCCTCTACCCCACCCGCTGTACCATTAACTTCATTAGGGCAAAAATGCAGATTAGGCTGGCCACCAAGCATTCCCGTAGATTTATCATCAATAAGACCATAAACAGATATGACCCTTCGCAAATTTGTTTACTGTGTCTCGAAAATGTAAATGAGCTGCAGCAATATGAGCAGTATTAAAAGTTTGTTTTACTACCTTTCGAATACTTTTAAACTCCGAACTTCACTGTTGAATGTTTGAATAATTTGTATTGCGCACTCCCACTGTACACCTACTGTAAGACAATGAAAACATTGTTCCTCATCGTTAAATTGATGCAACCCCGGGACTTCCTGCATTATGAATCTTTGTATTCCGCCGTCAGATGCATAATAAATAAATATATATATATATATATTATGCATACCACGAATATATATATATATACATATACTTTTAATATATATATATATATATATATACCATGTGACGTGACTTTTTGCCACGCCACCTGCGCGAAGTGTAAACGGCGAGGAGTGTCGGATTTACGACACTTTGGTCGGTGCACGTTCGCTCTATCATCAATTGGCCGGCAGCGAAAGTCGCTCTCTACGCTACCTACGTTATTGCTACCTTATTTCCGAACTTTTAGCGTTTCATTAGAATATTTTTTATTTCGTAATTCTGCGTATTTTTGTTATTTTGCGACCTTATTATTCCCTATCTTCGGAGTCTCACCCCACCGCCAACTACCACCGAGGGACAGCTCCTCTGCCTACGAACCGCTACCGACCGCCCACGCACTCTCCGCCCGCGCGTGCTGTTACCTATCGCTCTCTACAACGTTTCTATGAGCTCTCTACATCGAGAGAGGTCGAATATTTTGGATTTATGTTTTGCTTTGGACTTTGATCGACACTCCAGTTTTGGATATTTGGGCTCTGTACCACAGAGGCGCAGGCGGTCACTGAACAACCGTGCCCGTGGATATTGGATGCCAAGGGAGCGCGCTGGAAAATGGACCGAAACATTACTGTGTCACCCGCCTCCCTACGACTTCCCAGCCTGGCGCTGGACCATCCCCTAGAATTTGGACCATCGTGGACCGGCCAACCTGGCACCTCACTAAGAAAGGGTCTAGGAGCAGCGTTGAACAAGTTTAATTGCAGAGTTGCACCTTTTATTGTGGGTCCAATATCGCTGATGTATCAAGGCCACGATTTCCGGCGTGAGGGACCCCACACTTCTCAACGTGGCCACCGGATCCAAGAGGAAGACTTCCAGCGATTATTTGCTGCATGGCGAGATTGGAAGGAAACAAGGTTAGGGACGACACACGCCCCCGCGACATTAGTGGAGTACGCTAGACGCAACAACCAGTCGAATCGCGCGCCTATGCGCGGAACGCGCAACGCGCCACTGCAACTTCAAAAACATCGAGGAACGAAGCGAACAACGGAGCGCGTGCGCCAACGGTAGCCGGCGAGTGGGCGGAGTGGGGAGAGTTAGATCGATGAGCGACACGCGAAAATCTATCGAGTGACTCCTGCCCCGCCTATGCGTAGGCCCCAGCAAACTGTTAAAAAGAAGAAGAAGAAGAAGAGTGACTCCTGCCGAAGTGTTGTGGGACGATCGACCGGACATCACCGAAGGAAGAGCGACAGAGATTCCGGTGAGACTCAGCCCTCCCTTTACTCCTGTGAGTCGGGAGTCCTTCGATTGCTTGATTCGGCCCCGTAAGTAAGCCTCAGTTTTGGTTATTGATTTGTATTGTGCTATTTCAATTCGCTGTTTTGTTATGAGGTTTACGAAGGGCCCGAATTTTGCAGTCGCTCGGTCGGTGACTGAGTAGGAGGATTCTCGACCATTGTTGGTCGATTATTTAATTAATTTTTGCATCGCGAATTGGTTTTGGTTTAGTTCAGTTTTGCGAGTTTCTGTTCATTATTTTGCGATGTCTATTGTATATTGAGTCTATAATTTCGGCTACCTCAATCACATAAAATTTCGCCGATGGTTATTTGTTAATTCTTGTCTTACGATTTTCGATTGCTATTAGTTATCATTAGTTTGGCTCTCTATTCCATCACTTAATATTTGCTATAGTACGAGTGAATATTTCGGCTCGTATACTAAGTTTGTAGATGCTACCTATTGTCGCGTATTGGACTATTGTTTTTCTCGCCGAAGGTCACTGGCATCGGTAGGTTGTGTACATTCCGTGTGTATTGTTCGGCTTACGCTATCTTGCTACCTTTCGCGCGAACCGAATGTATTCGTAGCTTATGTTCTATTGTAGTTTATTTTGGTTTTTGTCACGCTGCGATCTCCGACTTTCGTTCTTAGTATGCTACCTTCCTTCGTTTTCTGTTGCGTTATTATTGATTCGAGGACTCGAGATTTATCTGTTGCCCCTCCTTCAGATAATGAACGGTTTCCTTGTATTCAACTATTTTCTTTATTTTATCGGTTATTATTTTCTTACCTTTACGTTGCGAGGCTCCGTTAGAAATTTAGTTCTGTCGCGTTTGATTTTCGATTGGTCTCGAGCCTCGTAACCATCTGGACTCATTTTGTTAACAACACTGTAATAGTAATGAGTAGTCGTAATAAAATAAGTTTTGGAGTTCCCTGAGTACTCAGAGTATTTTAGTCACCTCATTTTCCGCCCAGCCCCTCTACCATATATCAGCTCGCGGAGCCTGAGCTAGTCGTGTGCCTTGTGGCTTCTCACCGCGTCCTCGCTCGACCCCGCATTGTATTCTACCTCACCGGTGACAATATAAGTCGGTGTAAATCGGCGATATTTCGATACCTAGCGTCCAGTTGCCGGGGAGGGGAATTTCGGGAAACAATTATATCTTTTTTTTTTTGGTTTAGTTAATTTTTAGTATTTCGAGTTGCTGAGAAAGGGGAGCCGGGGTTGTGAGCCCTAGTAGGGAAATTCTTCACAACCAAAACAATTGATTCCTTAGCTTTTTTCGGCATTGTTTCATTCATTAAATGAATTTGTATGGTTCAATTAAAACAACAATTCATAAATATTATACATACTTTAGGAATAAGTTAATAAAACCTAAACACAACATTCGTACAACATATTTATCACTGAGATTTATCTAATTTACAAAATTTTGTTCGACACGTATATATATATATTGTTTCACATTATTAAAATATTTCATAGTTTTCGATACTATGTATTTTTTGGAAATACAAATTGTAAAATATTGTATTACTACATTTGCTACGCGGTTATTAGTGGAGCGGATTCTTTCATGAGAATTGAACTTTAAAAAAAAAATTTCGCGCTTCATCGTCGTTGTCGGCAAGATCAGTCGCAGTCGGTAAGGGACGTAATTGTAGTTGTTTCGGGATGCTGCTGTGTCACTTTTTGACAGGTGACAATTTAGAAACAATAATAGACAAAAAAAATAACAAATACGAGTACCAATGTAAATGAACAAACAAAATAATTGATAAAAATATACGTGTTGAACAAAATTTTGTAAATTAAATCAATCTCAGTGATAAATATGCTGTACGAATGTTGTGTTTAGGTTACATTAACTTATTCTTAAAGTATGTATAATATTTATGAATTGTTGTTTTAATTGAACCATACAAATTCATTTGATGAATGAAAAAACGACGAAAAAAGCTAAGGAATCAATTGTTTTGGTTTCATATAATGTATAATATGTAGTGTGCTATGATTTATTAAGACAAACAATATTTTTATCGTCAGAAGTACTAAACCAATAAAAATTAAATATCTGCTTTTCACCTTGTTAGGTAATCACTACTTTAGAATCCTCTACAATCAAAATAACGAAAAGGGTATTTGCGTTTAGGTAAAATATGAGCGCGCTGCGAATCTTGCTCAAATTTATCAATTTGGTGAAAATGTAGAAAGCCATATGCGTACCGGAAAAAGGTAATTTTTTAAGTTAAATGCCAATATAAACAAATAGAAAAATTTCTATAATATTTATGCATACTTCTCATTGTGAAGATAAAAAATGTTCCAAATTTTAGCTCGTTCGGTCCATTCGGACCAAAGTTACCATGTAATACGAACGTCCGGGTAACAAGAAGTCTGATTTTCATGAGAAAAATTATTTAGTAATAAAAAAATCTATATTCTGATACACCGAGAATATGTATTCCACTGTGCTTGAGAAATGTGCTGTAAAAAAATAGGTTTATTAAAATTAACATTAACATTAACCTATAAAAAAGGTAATTAGGTCCGGTGGAACGCGGGTTTAATAGGCACTTTTATGCGTTTTTCCAAAACGTGAGTGCCTAAAAAATCGAGTTTATGAAATTTACTCTGAATAAGAATGCAAAGTACAACCGTTTACATTGCTTTTTCATTATATTTTGCTCTTTACGAAACTTCCTCGGTCGAACGTCATGGAGAGCGAGCCGAGAAATAAAACGAAGACAATGCTTGCGATCTTTAATGACGTCAACTTTCTAGAAGAGAGATTTTGAGGGAGATATCTTTATTTTAATCGCTTGTGCATTTAAAAAAATCAAATTGTGCAGATTGTGAGATACGGAGTACAATTTAGTTCACGTATATCATGGAGCAAGGTTTAAGTAGGACTATGATGTAAATCAGTAGTGCGGTATACTTTTTATTCGAATCAAACTTTTTTTTCAAATTTTCGCGTTTCATCGTCGTTGTCGGCAAGATCGGTCGTCGTCGGTAAGAATCCTAATTGCAGATTTCTCGAGATGCTGCAGTCTTTTTTTACAAGAGACGATTTATAAACGATAACAGACAAAAAATAACAAATGCGAGTGCAAGTATAAATTATCAAACAAAATTATTGTATGAAAATATACATGTTGAACATAACTGTGTAAATTAGACAAATGTCAGTGATAAATATGGTTATGAGTGTTGAGTTTAGGTTATGTTGATTGATTTTCTATGTGACATCTTATTTATAAATTATAATTTCCATTGAAGTGTACAAATTCATTCAAGAAATGAAACAATAAAGAAAAAAGCTGAGGAATCAAGTGTTGTCATTTCATGTCCTGTATAATATATAGTGTGATTTGATTTTTTGAAGACAAGCAGAATTTTTATTGTCATGAGTATTAAATGAATACGATAAAATATATGCTTTTATCTTGGTAGGTAATCACCACTTTAGAATTCTCTAAAGGAAAAATAGGAAAAAATGTATTTGCACTAAGGTAAAATATGAGTACGCTGTGAATCTTGTTCAAATTTATCAATTTGGTGGAAAGTTAGTGAGCCGTACACATACGTGTACCTGAGGAGGGCATTTTTAAGGTAGCTGGCCAATATAAATAAAAAGGAAAGTTACTATAGTATTTGTGCGTACTTCTTCATGCGGAAATAAGAAATGTAAAGAATTTTACCTCGCTCTCTCCATTTGGACCAAAGTTACTATGTAATACGGACGTCCGGGTAACAAAAAATCTGCTGTTCCTAGCAAAAATTATTTTATAACAGAAAATCTATAATGTTTCACACCAAAAATATGTATTCTATTGTGTTTGAGAAATGTGCAGTGAAAAAAAATGGATTCATTAAATTTAAATTCAGATTGACGTACAAAAAGTGAATTAGGTCCAGTGAAACCCAGGATTAATAGGCACTTCTGTGCGTTTTTTCAAAATGTGGCTGCCTAAAAATCACCTGTATAGATTTTATTAGAAGATGCCGTGAAGATTGATTTTGGATAATAATGATTTCAAGCTCTCATTAATAAACATATGACGTTAACATTTTTCTTGATAAACCAATCATATACTAAAATTTTCAAATATAACTGTCAAAAATTAATTAAAATTCCAAAAATAATGATTGGTATTCAAGAGAATTACCAAATCATAGGCATCTCTGAAAAAAAATGGGTTGAGTGATTTGGTGAACAATTTCTTTTCATGACTTTGTTAATGATATGTTAGAAGTATTATTTTGCGAACTCAGCCTTTTCAGCTAGAGCTCGGCAAAATACATCAAAATACTCAAAATACAAAATGTGAAATACTTCAGATATTTAAAAATGCCAAATACTTTTAGTAATTAAGTCCTTTGATACTTAAAATACATTTTTAAGAACTTTTCAAAATATTTTCTAAAGAAACGTATAAAATTTAATTTTAAGGCATTATACATATACATTGGCTCGGGTAGTATTTGTTTAATGTTGTATAACCTACTTTATACATGTTTATTCTCCTGTTTATTGAACTAAATTCAGGAAATAATCGCCTTGGAGAAGTTTCACCGTTTACGCTATTGACTTCGCTACTTTGATTATTAGTTCTTGTATAAAATATTATTGGTGTTAAGCTACTAGCTAAAAAAAACATATTTGTAAAATTTCAGTTTCATACTTCAAGTTATACCCAATTTATGAAAGTTAGTGGATAAGATTTCTTAAAGACCCACAAACTCAAAATCTTATTGAGGTTTTGCGGTTCCACCAGACTTTATCGAATTCAGTACCATCGGTAGTTAACTCAAAATCATCAGTCAAAAATATTCCACAATTGTACCAATTTTTAGTGCAATATCTTCAATATTGTGGAAACTAGAGCGTGCACAGATATTTTTGGAAAATTCAAATTCGTGTAAAAACAAAAGTACTGCATAGATTCTGATAAAAATTAGAGTAATTTTAGCATTATTAGATTTATTTAGAATTTATTATTTAGAATTATTAAGTCATCGACCCCTCAACATCTATGTCAAATTTCACTTTGACATATCCCTGGCAAAAGATTACCAGCCACCGTTTTACCGTGACAACCACCGGGTGGTTTTTTGCAAAAAAAACCGAAGGTTGGTCGGAACGACCGTAAAAACGACTGCCCTAAAAAATCTTATGCGGTCATTCTTTCTATTTACCATGGAAAACCGAAAAAACAACTGGATGACATTTTTAGGATGGTGGTTTCGAGGTCGTTACGACCGATTTCCGGTTTATTTTTTGCAAAAAACCACCCGGTTGTTTGAAGGTGGTTTTTACGGTGGATCAGCTGGAAACGACGGTCGTCAAGATTGCTAGGGTTCAAGCCGATCTCAAGTTATGTAAAATCCCTTTTGGGATAGGCTAAATCACTCTGAAAAAATTCAGATGTAGTCCAATATATGCATTTCATGAGCGTGAAGAAATGTTTGTATTTAGATAAATAACCCCACCGGAAAATGAAATTGGATTTTTCAGTTGACCGAGCCCTGTTAGGGTAGTAATTGGAGTGACTCATTGTCGAACAAAGATACCTTTTTGAGGGAGCTGAAGGAGCAAAAAAAAAAAACAAGTCACAATTTTTTTCAATATAACAAAATGTTATATATATATATATAATTTTTTAATTTTAAAATATATATATATATATATATTCGATATATAGGTGCGAATGCAATAATAATACATAATGTATTTTCAATAGTGCCCAACTCTGTTTTCATCATCTTATACGTGTTCAATTTAATCTAGATTTTTATCCCATCGACATGTGTTCGGAGGCTTCTCTGAAATATACTCTTTGGCAAGATTTCACAGCTTGTACGTCCTTAAGCCGATGATACCTTTGCAATTTACTTTTCAATAGAGCGTGATCTATAATTAGCTAAGAGTGGGTATGTGTGTAATTTTTATTTTATTACGTGCATGATTATTACTCTTGTTAATATTGCTTGACGAATGTGAACGGAGACGCATCATCATTACAGAGAGGGAGCAATAAAGATTGACATAGAGGTCGAGCCTCGTTCACGTACAGGCATATGATTCGCTAGATCATTTCGGGTGTGCGGCTCAGTAGGTGTGGCAGGTGACTACAGTACCGTCAGGCGGCAGATTGCGTCGTAGAAAGTTTGACTTCAGCAGAAGCATAGGTTATGTGCTTCTATAAGCGTCTATATTCTCTGATAATACTCTATGAAGAAACGTTGCCCCATAAATACATTTTAATAACATAAAAAACTATATTTTCCACATGGTAAGTTCTTACCGACAGAGAGAAAAAAATGGTTGACGATGGCTCACTTCTGTAGAGTCTGCAGATAACTTTTTATAAATCGAAGATTATTGAAAATTAATTTTCGGCGTTTCTCATATCGTGTAATGCAATAATCAAAGTATATCAACAGAAAGTTTGATGTGTATTGGATATCAAGAGACTTTTTTTATCGTAAATAATATGAATAACGGACATTAATTGGGCCACGGTCAGTAATTGGGTACATTTTACATGAGTCATAGTGACAACGTGCAGTATCCATTACGTGTCAATATATTACGATTAAGGGCATGTGAAACCTCTTCCCTCACTTGATGGTCTTTTTCCGAGAGTGCTGAAACTTGAGGACATAAAAGAACCGAGATGCCGTTGCTGGACTGATAAAGCAGTGGCTTTCTATTTCCTCAAAGTCCTAACGTTTCGGCACCCTTGAAAAAACCATTACAGTTTTTCATACTGACCGGAGGGTTTCGCATCACCTTAAAATAATCGATTGCGGTGAAGATTTTTTTAAACCTTTGTGGTATTTTAATAACTCCGGATGCGATCATGCAAATGCCTAAGATTGTTTCACGTTTCAAGTTGTTGATTAACAAAATGAGTTCTATATATTTTTGTAGTTTGTGACCGGGCTCTTTTAGATCAAACCTGTGTGAACTGATTTTCTTTGATAACTAGAATACTTTTTCTCGTTTTCTGTTTCTTTTTTCTTTACTTTTTGATACCGTAGAGTCCGGTCAGTGCGAGATCACATTATGAAACACTAACGTAACAGTAATAAACTTAAAATTGTGAGTTTTGAAATGTAAGCTCATACTGACCGGTCTCTCCGGCTTCAAAAAGTAAAGCATTCGCCGAAGCACCTCATCCCTGTTGTTCCTTATCAGATGTATCACTTTGAGTACATAGATAAAGATCCCTGGAGTGATTACATACCTCATTGAATACTATCGACGATAAGATTCATTTGGTACGTATTTTTTTCTGTTTTTCCCCGCTTGTTTACAAGTCTATCTTCTTTGGCTATACGCAGTAGCTTCTATGTCAACTTTCACATACTAGTGCAAATGGTGTGGTAGAATAGCATTTGTTGCCGACTCATCATATAGCAGTGCTGTTAGAGAGAGAGAGAGAGCAATACCACAGTGTGAGTTTATTAGGTCGAATGTCTTTGGAAGGGAAAAAATGCGTTGTTATTCGGTGAAGACGGAGGTCGATCGTGTGGCTTCTATATTTTTTATCGTGGTTTCCGGATTGCCGAGGGCTATAAGAAGACTGCTTCGTATTCATTAATCAGTAAGTCCATAAATGCAAGAATACTGGCAACCGAATTAGAATTTCAACCGATTTGGAGTCCCCAATATTCTTTGGTGTTATTGAGTAATCCTGAGAATTAATTCTTTGTGCATAGATTATTTCTTACACAGATGGCTGACAGCGAAGCTGTAGTCAGATGCCGAGTCTGCGTAGTCGGAGCAGGCGCCGCTGGACTTTGCGCTGTGAGGCATTTGGCACATGATCTGGACAACTTTGAGCCCGTGGTTTTCGAACAGTCCAACGCTGTAGGCGGCACTTGGGTTTACAATGAAAAAACGGGACTCGATGAGTATGGCTACCCTATACATTCCAGCATGTACGAGAGTCTCAGGTCAGTTCCAATTTTTTTTTTCTTACCGCTCACCGAATAGATAGAGTGCGTGACCCACATTGTGAAATGAATCGACTTAAAATTTTATTTAAAGTATGTAAACACATTTGAAAAACATTCGCGTATTTCCAAGTAGGGGAGAGTTGGGCACAATGCGCTTGCGCTGAAAATTATATAGAGCCGGCTTGAACACTTTCTGCGGCGGTTGACGTAATAACGTACTTTTTTTTAACTTAAAAATCCGTGTAACTGTACAGATTTTACCCAAATTCAATACCAAGTGTTGCTATCGATTTGTCGATTTATAAATGTTAAATATCACCTCGACAGCAATAATATACAAATGTTAAATAATTTTTTTTCTACTATATAATTCATACGTCCAAATTGCCGCTTTATACCATAAAATTGAGTCTCGTAACAGGAAAACACCGTGTGTATTTCTATAACATGTGCATATTCTATGCATATTCTAAAATTATTTTGACTGATGAATCTATGGACGAGGAAGAAGTATTAAGGGATCTTGATGCATAAGTGTTTTGTTAATAAGTTTGAATAAATATTCTGTTAAAGCTATAATTATACTTGCTTTTCTTCTTTATTTGATGGATGCATTCCTGACCAGCAGCATTCGCTTAGCTCGTGCCGCAAATGTCACGGCAGGCATCAATCCATACAATTTTTCTCCCCTACTTGCAACCGGCTATGAAGAAAAATAGTATACAACACACGGGCAAAAGTTCGAAAGCCCTGAACTGCGCGATATAATGCCCTCGGCTTCGCGGACTGATCCTACCGTTTCGTTGGTTGGTATACGGTATTGGTACATTCTATATTAAAATCCAGTTCCAATAAACTATACGACTATAATTGTGTTAGAATTTACTTTTATTGACATTACAACATACTCGAATCAGAGATGAGTAGGGAGATTGCCAGTGGAGCGATATTCTTGAGGCAACTTTTTTTCCGTCTTTGCAGCGCCGCCACACTGGAGAGTTGCCGAACTAGACCCATCTTTTTGATTGGTCGAATATATATAGATATACTCGACATGGAAAAAATTGTGCGCTTCCGACCGATCTTTCTGATTGGTCGAGTATATATAGATATACTCTCGATGGGAGAGGTTCGTGCGTTTCCGTAGCTTGCAACCGCGCTTGATCCTTTGCGCCCGTCGCAACGTTGCTGGGACCATGCATTTGAATTTCAGCTCATCGCACGGACTTCGGTGTACAGTCTTCGAGCCTTGCTTCAACATATCTTAACCGTATCAATAAAGAATTGAAAATATTCAAGCAAGCTCGGCAGACGTACGCCAGTTCACTCACGCACCGAACGAATTTCTTCGCGTTAATTTTTTTTTTTTCAGCGTTGATACGTAATTTAATGAATATATCTTCGCAGCAACGAATTTGTTGCTGTGAGGATATATATATTTTTTTTCCACGTTCAAGAATTTTGGATAAGCATGTTTGGGTAACGTAATCTAGCTTTAAGATGTGTACGGTGGTCGTGCGCATAGAGAATCAGTCTGGTAGCCGGAAGGTTCGGGGTTCGAATCATCGATTAATTTCTTTTTTTTACAATTTTTTTTTTTTTTTTTAAGACCCGACCTTGCATTGCTCACATGGGGGTGCGAGCAATGCAAGGTCAGGTCTGAAAAATTTAAATGTTTATTAACCATCAAATTCATATGAAGAATCAAAATTACATCTCAGACACAATACAATGTATACGTTTCTCGGAAATCCATTAACGCAACATTGTATGGAGGCAAACTGTAAACAAGTGCGAGCACTCCGGTTCGTCTCGATCATTTGATTTTTTCAAGTGGAGAGTGAAGTCAGTTTTGCGTCTCGCAGTTTTTTCAATTTTTTTTTATTCGTAAATATGCCATAAGAGCCCATGTTAAAATGTATGCATAAAAAAATTCATTTTGTGTAAACGATGTAGACGAAAAATCCCGAAAAATTTATGTGAGTTTGTTATGTATTATTAAAAACGCGGTAATTATTTTAGATTTTTCTGGCCATTTTCAATTTTACTGACGAACCTTCTTGAAAAAAAAAAAAATTGTAAAAAAAGAAATTAATCGGTGATTCGAACTCCGAACCTTCCGGCTACCAGACTAATTCTCTATGCGCACGACCACCGTACACATCTTAAAGCTAGATTACGTTACCCAAACATGCTTATCCAAAATTCTTGAACGTGGAAAAAAAATATATATATCCTCACAGCAACAAATTCGTTGCTGCGAAGATATATTCATTAAATTACGTATCAACGCTGAAAAAAAAAAAATTAACGCGAAGAAATTCGTTCGGTGCGTGAGTGAACTGGCGTACGTCTGCCGAGCTTGCTTGAATATTTTCAATTCTTTATTGATACGGTTAAGATATGTTCAAGCAAGGCTCGAAGACTGTACACCGAAGTCCGTGCGATGAGCTGAAATTCAAATGCATGGTCCCAGCAACGTTGCGACGGGCGCAAAGGATCAAGCGCGGTTGCAAGCTACGGAAACGCACGAACCTCTCCCATCGAGAGTATATCTATATATACTCGACCAATCAGAAAGATCGGTCGGAAGCGCACAATTTTTTCCATGTCGAGTATATCTATATATATTCGACCAATCAAAAAGATGGGTCTAGTTCGGCAACTCTCCAGTGTGGCGGCGCTGCAAAGACGGAAAAAAAGTTGCCTCAAGAATATCGCTCCACTGGCAATCTCCCTACTCATCTCTGCTCGAATACACTGCACATGGCACGACGGTCCACCTTATGAAATTATTTATTTTCCAATACACTTGACCTCAACATTTTTGTTTCTCCATAATCAGATCGAGAAGGGGTTTATTACCTGTGTGGGGAAATGTCCATATACGCGCACACGATCCGATTTTGTTGTCAAACTATTTATGGGGCAATCAACCCCGTTTCGACCAGGTTTTGACCTCGATTCCTCCGATTTAACTCATAATTTTATCTACCCTCGACTACGCAAATTTTTTTTATTTTTTTTATCGGAATTTTTTTTTTAAATATATTTTTAAAGTGACCTATCGAATGTCATAATTTAAAAATCTAAAAAATACTTTGTTTAATAACAAAATTATCTAGCTTATAACCAAAGTGGGGAAGATTTTTCTTCTAAAGGTTTTTAAGCTTTTTTTATTTAAAAAATTATTGAAAAATACAAAAAATAATGAATCCACTCCAGGCGATTGTTTAAGTGTTTATTTATGTAAAACTGCATTTTTTCGGATTTTTTTTTTTCAGATTTTTTGAATTTTTTTCGGATTTATCCGAATTATGCAAATTTATTTTAAATATTTTTTTGAAGTGGAACATCGAATGCCATAATTTAAAAATCGCATTTTGTGTACGGCGGGAACATTACCGTCCACAGCTAAAAGATTCTCAGGACTTGAGGATTACGAGGCTGCCAAAAAGGATCTGCACGAGAGGTTTGCAACGGCAAAAACAATTCCCAATACTGAGAAGCAACATTGTTTTATACCTGAGCCGGAAGGTCCGAAAACAAAGTTGTTTTCTTTATCGTCTGAATTTAAGGTGCACAATCTTATTGAAAGGCAAACCATGGTAAACAAATAAAATATTTGCGTAACGCAACAAACTGTTATCTGTGAGAATACATAATTCTTAGTGAAATCAACAGAATGCGTTTCTTTTATTGCATTCGATCTTGCACTTTAAAAATATATTTGAAAAAAAATTGCTATTAAAAAAAAAAATTTGCGTACTTGAGGGTCTAACTAAGCCTAGATAAAATTATGAGCTAAATCGGAGGGGTCAAGGTCAAAACCTGGTTGAAACGGAGTGGATTGCCCCTCATGAATACTCCACTGAGTCAAGTAGAATTCGTACTGTTTACCACGGTAAAAATCATACATGAGTTTTGACACTGAAAATCACTCTTATCATGGAGGAAACCACGGACCTGTTCATACCGTTGAAGCTTATGGGGACGGTGATTTTGCAATAAATAACTGTGTAGAAATCACAGATTGAATCATAGGTAATAGAATTCATAGTGTCTTGGTAATTCGCAGGATCACGCCTTAAATTAAGGCCGATTTCACGTTTCTGGGATTTATCTAGACCTTATTTTTCTTTTGATCACTGAAGTCTGAAGTTGGCTTTATGTCAAAGCCGATGATGACCAATCAGAATGCTATAAAGGTGACTTCTGCTTTAGATATTTCGACCATCGAGACTAGAGTAAAGGAGGCCGAACGTAGTACTTTAGATGTGGTCACGAAACGGTGACTAAACTTAGCTTCGGATATGCAACTCGTTGCGGCGCTGTAGTCAAACGTGCACTCAGGCGAGACAGAGACAGCGATAGCATTTTAGCGGAGATTTTGAAAAAGAGATGTTTTAGTGCTTACAAACTATTTTGTATGTTGATAGATTTGTATTGACGGCAATGAACAAATCATAATAATATATTTTCATGGCTTAATTGATACTGACTGTCCACCTAGAAGATACATGTTTATTATTTTGTGTGGGAATGTTAAACTTTTAGGACGGTCGTTAGATTAAACCAGAGATGAGTCGCGACGTCGTGCGATAGGTGCTGCGCGCGAGATTCTCGTGCGAGAGGGGCGGCGCGCAGGATTTGCGTGCGAGAAATGCGTGCGAGAAGTAAAATTGAACCAATTTGCGCATGCGCAGCAGTGTCATTAAATATATGGCTATAAAACGCCATTTACGGGACTCTCTCCAGGCACGAGAAATTGCACTTCTCATGCATGAGTTACATAAACGATAATTGCAAGGTTATTTGAAATAAACGGTGAAATCGTACACGCAACAAAACGGCATATCTGGAACTATTAGAATAGTTTTTAAAACTATTATCATTTTGATGATTGCTACTATAATTATATTTGCTATAACCATAAAATATAGACGGCTCTCCTGGGAATTGTATTAATGGTTCATCCAACCATTTTCTTATATCTGGTATAACCATAAAACATAGACGGGTCTCCTGGGAACTATAGTTTATAGTTAGATTATCGTCAGTCCAACTATATTATTTTCAGAATTACCAGATTTTTCGCTCAGTGTCCGCTGTTTTAATCAAAGCCAACATTATTATAAGAATTCTCAGATTAATGCCAAAATAATCCATTCTACTGAATTTTATGATATTAGAACAAATTTGCCGGTGAAGCTAATGAATTTCCCGGATTACACAACCATGGGAATGGGTAATGATGCTTGTGGTACTCACAACGATGTACTCAACTACCTGCAAAATTATGCCGCCCACTTTCACCTTAGACAGTATATGCAGGTATATTCAAAATTATGTAATACTTTTAAGGTCCATGGAGATATAGTTTTGTGATATTCATAGGAATTAAAAACACTATAAATTACGATAGCTAATGCACGTTTCACTAATCAAGTCAGTGCTAAATTTTTAAGAACATTTGTATGATTTATGATGGTTCCATTAATAGATCCGAGGAATTACTGACGCAGTAGAATTAGTTGTTAATATATAAGGGCAATCGCAGCCGTGATGAGAGAATCGACTGATATAAATGTTCGATGTGATGTTGTTCCCTAAATATGAATTTAAAAAATACACCATTATTACGGTCCAATTATGACGAGCAATACGTCATTCTGCTTATTGACAGATTCTTAAGTGGTATGGACACAATTAATTAAAAATAAACAATTTTTTTTACTGACCATCTCATGCTAGTATAACTTAGTATAACAGTAGTTGATAAGAGGCCGTTCATTAACAACGACAACATTGCACGTGAAACTTCAAAGTCGTTTTTCCGGTACACCTTTTGATTTAATTCGCGTGAGAAATCATTTCTACAATTTGTATTCTATTGAGGTTAAATTTTGATAATATCTTGCTAATGTTATTTCACAGAGAAGTACGTCCGGAGTTTCTTATGAAATAAAAAGAAAAATTATGATCAGTATTATACCAACTTCTTCACTGAAAATTCACACCGTAACTCCATCCTAATATTTTCAATATTATTAGCGATCCGTACATACTGTTCTAGGTATTCGTATGTAGAGTAACGTGAATTATTTTCTTTTTTTTTTCGATTGAAAAATTTGAGTTTTATTTGTCGCGCCCCGGAGCTCCTCCAAAAAATCGTCACCAACGGAAGTGGAGGCACTCGGCCATTTTAGAATTCAAATGAGTACAAGAAAAATATTTCCCATTACTTTTCCCTGTGACCTAAAGAGATCTGTGATTAGTTTTATTGATCTATGACTTTTTACTACAAAAAACTTCCAATATGCATCATCTTATTTATACCCGCTTATACTGTGGCTATACTCGTTAATCGATTGACAGTCCAGATTCTGTATTGTATCAGTTGATGAAAAGTTACAGCCGTTTGCATATCCGATTGCATGTTAGATTACCCTAGCGGATCCGGGCAACCATAATTTCATCGTTGCTTTACGGTCATATAAGAGTAATCGTCATGATGAGGTTTATTTCCAGTTGCTTTACCGTAACACAGCCATAATTCAACCGACAAAGCGACCGTTGCTTTGGAACAAAAAAGAACCCGCAACTCAAAGGGTCTAATGTTTTAACCAAAATCAAACCTCAAAGTAACGCAGAAGTAACCGACAGTTTGTCGAAAGTTTTTCTTTCGGTTATTTGAAAGTTTTCTGAATAACCAAATAGTAACCCGGAACGGACTACTGTGTTCATTTTGGGTCACTTTATGGTTATCCGACGGTCACTCAGTTGCTTCTGTGTTGTTTATGAGTTATTTTTTGTTTCATAACACCCGGTCGCTCCTGAGTTATTTTGCAGTTCTTCATATCCGCTAGGGTAGGATAGGACAATTAAACATTTTTATTTTTTTAAACTACTAATACATTGAAAAATCGAGACGATTAATCGAATAAGGATCTTCCAATAATCAAAATGAGATATCGCTAATTATATTTAGACCATTATTATGCTTGTTGCATTGATAAATTGCACGAAAATCACGGTGGCGAATGTACCTAAATGACAATTTCTTTTGACTGTCAATATTTATTTGATTACATATGTTTTTCAGTTTAATACGAGAGTAGAGTGTGTGCGGTCCGTAGTGAATGAAACCGATTGGAGGCGGACGACCTGGAAAGTTCGAGTGAAAAATACAAAAACAAATTTAACGGACGAAAGAGATTTTGATGCCATTATGGTTTGTAATGGGTACGATAAAAATTGATTCCTTGACATCACAATATAATTTTCGATTGGTTACGAAATGAGCGTTTTTTTTTTATATCTATTTTGTAGGCACTTCTTCGAACCCAACTTTCCGGATATTCCCGGCATTGAGACTTTTCCAGGAGATGTGAGCCACAGTCACACGTACAGAAAATGGGAAAAGTACGCAGAAAAACGTATCATCATATTGGGAGCTGCGTCGTCCGGTATTGATATTGGTATCGAATTGAGTAGCCATGCGAAACATGTGTATTTGAGTCACAATCACGACAGGTATAAACTATTCAACCACAAAAAATGACGTACCTATAAATTTCCGGTCAAACGTGAGTTTTTATTAAAATGTTGAGGATTTTTTAATTTTATGAAAATCTAGATAAAAGAACGAAATAAATTATACTTTAAATGAAAGGTTGCCCTCCACTTATTTGAAATGTACTTTAAGTCCATGGTACTTGCTTAGAACATAAAGGCCGTTCTTTAGGTACCGCTGTACTTCAAGTACAGTACTTCAAGTCCAGTTGTTTTAATAAAGTACTTAGAATACAGTACTTTCAGTACAGTATCTCGAGTAAAGCATTTCAAGTACATACTATTTATTTCCATGTCGCGTCGCCGGTTGTAAGTATAGTATTCCCCAAATACAAGACGGGGAACACGGGGGGGGCAAATGGGACATGCTGCCCTGTCATTCCTGAAAACGGTCGGGCGACCCTTTGAATGCCGTCGTTTTTGGTTTCCCCGATTATTTGGTCAAGCGAGGTTATTTATCTGTGTCCGAAAACACGACATTTTTTACAAAACGATCGTTCTTTTAACTGTTTTTGAACGTTTATTCGATATACCCATTTTTTATTTATTATCCCTAGCGAAAACACCCACCAATGTGGCCACTGTGGAACCACGTTGTAGCCACCTGGGTCCCACGAGGTGTGTAGTTGCCATTCAGCCACCACCGACTTGGCGTGTTCCACCGTGTCTTCCACCATGAATTGAAGCCCCGACAATGGTGGGCTTCTGGTGTATCCCACCGTGTTTGCCACTATTCTTGAGCGGACCCAAAAATGGGCCCTAGGTGGAATATATGGTTAAGCCACCGTGAATGCCACCAAGTATTCCACGGCGTGTTTTTTTCCGTGCTCCTACCGCAGCTGGACGGTATTGGCAAAATAGAGGCAAACACGGTGAAATCACGGTGGGATACGCCAGGATTCTACCGTCATCAGGGCCTCAATTCATGGTGGAATCCACGGTGGATCATGCCAAGTCGGCGGTGGCCGAGTGGCAGGTACACACGTCGTGGAAGACATAGTGGATCAGATGGTGGGTATTTTCGCTAGGGGAGCTCTTCATATATGCTGTTGAAAATCGTGTATGCAGAGCTGAATAATTCAATTTTCGGTATGTAAAGTTCACATGTTTTGTAGTAAAATTTGAATGAAACTAGCGAGACCGGACGCGCTGCTGCGCGTCACTATTTTTTTGAAAAGCGCTGCAGCGCTCCTTTACGAAATTCTTCTTTTAGATTCAGGCGGAGATAGCCGATTACTGAAAAACTTACGATGTTTTCGACCAGCGTTGTGGAATTTTTTATGTAAAGATAATGCATCATTCGATTTTTTTAAAATGAATAATGAAAATTGTATTCAGCATTCATTACTTTTTAAATGAATAATGGACCAGAGGTCCAGCACCCATTACTTTTTAAATGTTCAATGAACGTAGATCCAGCCCCGTTTTTCTCTAATTTTCAATGGAACGTAGGTCCAGCTCCCGTTTTTCTCTAATTTTCAATGGATCAGCGATACATCTCCCATTACTTTTATAATATTCAATCGAACAGAGATCCACCACCCATTTTTTTTTAAATGTTTAATGAAACAGAGATCCAATAACTTTTCAAATATGTATACAATGTTACTCAAATCGTCTCCGCCTAACTCTGCCTAACCCTGTCCAACCCAGTCTAACCCTGCCTAATTCTGTCTAACTCTGCCTAACTCTGCCTAACTCGGTCTAACGCTGTCTAACCCAGTCTAACTCTGTCTAACTCTTTTTAACCCAGTCTAACCGTGCCGAACTCCGTGTAACCCTGTTTAACCCTGCCTAACTCTGTCTAAATCAGTATAACCCAGTTGAATCCTGTCTAACTCTGTCTAACTCCGCCTAACTCTGTCCAATAGGCCCAGACAAGGTTGGACAGAGTTAGGGAGAGTTTGACAGGGTTAGAGAGAGACGATTTTAATAACATTATATACATATTAAAACAAAGCTTCCTCTATGAGGGAGCAAAAGTAATGGGTGCTGGATTCCTGCTCCATTACCTATTAAAAAAGTAATGGGAGCTGCAACACTACTCCATTGACAAAATAATGGGTGCTGGATATCTGTTCTATTGAACATTGAAAAAGTAACGGGAGCTGAATCTCTGTTCCATTAAACATTATAAAAGTAATGGGCGCTACATCGCTGCTCCATTGAACATTTTTGAAAAAATAGGTGCTGGATCTATATTCCAGTAAACATTAAAAAATAATGGGTCATAAATCTCTGCTCCATTACTCATTTCAAAAGTAATGTGTATTGGATCCGAATTCTATTATCCATTTTAAAAAAATAGGTTAAAAAAAACGGTGATGCATTTAAAAAATAACGCATTGCCCCCAACTCTCCTTTCGACTGCCGCGTGATCGCGAATGGCAAACTGTCAATTTTCCGGTTTGAAAACAGATGAATTTGGCTTCAGTCGTTCGGCTTTCGCGCAAAACGAGGGCCAATCAGAGCACGAATAAAAAGGCTTCACATGAACATAGCCGACCGTCACCAACTTTTTAAAAGGGGATCTGCAGCTATACTTATCTTATGATTTTACATCACTGCGGCATGGAAAGTGAGATTCTCCGTGGGCTTCCCGCACCTTGTGAAGTAAAATTGTATACTCGGCGGAAATTTTTTTTTTTCAGCTCGTGTGATTGTGGCACTCGCCTTAGGCTTATTCTGCAACATGACACTCGTGGGAAACGTGTTTCCCCGCCATCGTGGCATAACATACTATTTATCGCATGTGTGTTGCAGATTGGATAGCGCTTTACCAAACAACATGACTCAAGTCGCAGGAGTGGAAAGAGTCAACGGTAGCAGATTCGTTCTTCGAGGTGGGACAATCGTTACTGTCGATTCTTTTATTTATTGCACGGGCTATAAGTACAGTTTTCCATTTCTGGATGAGAGCTGCGACATACGCGTCGACGAGAATCATATAACTCCACTTTACAAGCATTTTATAAATATTCAACATCCATCGATGTCAATTATCGGAATTCCAACGACTGTGATACCTTTCGCCCTATTTCATATGCAGGTATGATAAAATTTTAAAAAATTGTTCTCACGTACGGAGGTGAATAATATTCTCGACTAACAAAGATGGCAACTATTCGTGTAATAAAGTATTTAAAGTTCTTCTCTGTTCGTATAGTTATGGATATTACATCTGCGAATCATAATTATCGAAAATGATTATCGATTGAATAACAAGAACTGCCAATCTTTAGCAGATGCTGGCTGAGCATAATTTAAAGTTATGATAATTTATTTTATTTCAATTAATTTAATTCTAATTGCTATTTAGGGTAGGTCTGTCATGTAAAAGGGTTGGGTAGTGGAAATGTCATGTGATTGAAGACTGTTTTTAAAAAGAAAACAAATATTAATGTTTACGATAATTTGCTATTAGTTTCGCCGTTAATAGCAATGCCGCAAAAGTCGTTAGTTTTTACCGAATTTCTAGATGTTTTTAAGATGACTCTTAGCAAAGTGAATGTGCATCTGTCTAATATAAAATTGTAAAAACCAACAAAAAAATTAAATGTATAATAAAGTGGTTCAAGAGTACCCAGATAGACATTTTAACTTGTCGACAAAAATGCGCCATGTACTGCAGCATTAAGCTGCATTATTAACGGCACAGCGTCCTGATGCCGGTAATGTGCCAGCTAAATTCCGACACGCTGTGCACGCCAACGCGTGTTGGAACTTTGCAGACACATTACCGGCATCAGGACGCTGTGCCGTTGATAATGCAGCTTAATGCTGCAGTACATGGCGCATTTTTGTCGACACGGTAAAATTTCTATCTGGGTAGTGTAAGCGAAAAAAGGTTACGACGTTATTCTTGTGAATAAACATTGACAACAATCAATGTATTATAGAATGAAACATTTAATAAATTTAACAGAGATTTTCTTAACAAAAAAAAGAGGACATATTTCTCAATCTGTCAGTAAAATTCTTCGTGAAATTTGATCGCAAATTTATTTTCTTTGAGGACATTAATGTGAAAACATTCCTCAGCTGGTATCCAAAAACAATTTCTATATTTTATCCGACGTAGTTGAGATTACGAATAAAATAAGACTAAGCTAAGAAATCAGAACTCATCCTCTCCGTCCACTAATTCGGCAGAACATGACACTTTACTTTTACCCGCAATCTCAGCGGAGTCAGATTAATTTCTATTTAAAATTTTTTTTTTTATTTTAAATGCTTTTTATCCGAATGGTACCTGTCGCTCAGGGTGGTCCTTACTTCAGCGAAGATTCGAATTTTTCCGGTTGCACCCCTACAAATCATTCCATTGGGGGGAAAAAAAATCTGTAAAATTTAAGACCGATCGGATAATAATTGCCCGTGCCCCCAAGTCCTTGGGGTTTAACATTGCTTTTGAATGGAAAATTAAGAGTCATTACGTTTTTGCCATATATATCAGCAAAATAATTTCCTCAAGAGTTGCCATTAACCCTTTGAGCCGCTGAGCGACCCACCTGATTTCGCTCAGATTTAACTATTCTTAACTAATTTCTGACAATTATAAATGAGTTTTATAATTTTGGAAATGATAAATGTATGACTCAAAAGGCTAAAGAAATCTTCAACCTCAGCTCTTAAGCATTTAAAAAATATAAAAATGCTGAGTTATTGCATTTTTTTTGTAAAAGTAGTTTTTATCCCGAATTTGGAATTTTTTTATTTACTCCAAAATCTATCCATGATATCTATTTTTTGCTCATTACTCCACCGTTAGCGTTGAAGCTTAATAATAATCATTAATAATTAATCAGCCAAAGTCCAATATAAGGAATAATGTTAAAATTCAACTCTCACGGACTGATCCTACAGTTTTGTTGGTTGGTATAGTAATAGTAATAGTAATAGTAATAGTAATAGTAATAGTAATAGTAATAGTATTATGCAGATCCTGGAATTTCAATTCCCTAAGGACCAAAGCATAAATCAAAATACATAAACGGAAAAGACAATTGAGTACACAAGTAAATCTTAAACTGAATGAGGCGAGACAAAATTGCAGTTGACAGGTGACGCTAAACTCAATATCTATTGAGAAAAAGAAAGAAGCCAAACTCACACTGCAGGCTCAGCAGCCTGTTGCTCAAGCAAGATGAGGTGCCGGGACAAACTTTTCTCAAAAGCAACCAGGGAGGAAGCCTGCGTAACCAAGAGTGGGAGGTCATTCCACAAGAATGATCCTCCGACCACGAAAGATTTTCGATAGGCCGACGTTCGCGAGACCGGCGTAGACAACAAATAGGTCGTCCCATGGGTGCCACACGAGTCAGACCTCATACAATGCTGAACGCAATCGGAGAAATACGACTGTGTCGCGGAACGAACCATCGAATGAAAAAGGCAGGCAACAAAGCACCGACGCCTATTCGCTACCAAAAGCCAGCCAAGCGAACGCCGACCCGCCGATATACGGTCAAGACGACACAGCGCGAGAACAAAACGAATAACTGCGTTGGCGGCACGCTGCAATCTCTGATTGAGCCCCCCACTGACATCGCACAATACCGCCAAACAGTAATCAAGGCGAGGTAGAGCTAACATACGGGCGAGCCAGGTTCGAGAAGAAGCATCAAGCACCTCCGCAAATCGCTTAAGCTGCGCCAACACCGAAGACGCGTCTGCAAACCGACGACACCTGCTGTCCCCAGTTCAGCGTAGGCGTGATGATGACCTCAAGGTAACGCTTAGAGGACACAAATGCAATAGCTTGACGAGCAACACTGAGACGGGGGAGAGAGGTCAAGCCGATTAGGTTAACGAACCGCGCTCTGCCAAGAACCATCGCATCTGTCTTCGCGGCATTGAGCGACCGCGAATTTTCCGCTGCCCAGCTATGTATTTGTGCAATGTCAGCGTTGAGGATTGCAATCGAGCCTTCAAGCTCTTCGGGCAAGCAACGGCGATATACAACGAGATCATCAGCATACGGGAGATGAGAGCTGTTGTGGAAAATCCCAAGCAGACCGGATAAGTATAGGGAGAAGAGCAACGGGCCAAGCACGCTCCCCTGAGGGACGCCAGAAGAGCCTGGCGCCCACCCAGAGACACGGCCATCAGGCAAACGAACCGCCTGTGACCTTCCACACAGGTAGGACCAAAACCAGCCCAAGGCCGACGACGGAAGACCCAACATGGACAGCTTGTGCAGGAGAGTACGGTGACAGACAGTATCAAACGCTTTACTAAAATAAAAAAAGACCGCAACTGTCAACTACCGCTTATCCATACCAAGCCTAACGTCATCACTGAACTTGAGCAAAGCCGTTTGAGTGCTATGACCCTCCCTGAACCCCGCCTGCAAAGGATCGAGAAGACTATGGGCCTCTAGCCACCCTACAAATTGCGCATGGATCAGCCTCCACAATCTTAGCAAATGTACACAGAATAGAGATAGGACGGAAGTCGAGAGGAGAAGCGGGAGAGAGGACTTTATTTATGGGCGTGATAAAGGCCAAAACGCCAGGCAGAGGGAAATGTGGAGGACGCAAAAAAAAGATTAACAAGGTGAACAATACGAGGGAGAAGTAGGCCAGCCACGAGGCGAAGGTAAGAAGCAGACAGGCCATCAGCACCCGCCGAATTAGAGGAAGTCGCCATAAGCAGCCGCGAGACCTGTTCAGGAGTGACAGCAGGTAGTGCGAAGCGAGGATAAGGAAGTACCGGAAGAGGGGAAGCGGGTTCAAAAGTGAGAGAGCCAGAAGATGGAGTGAAAACTGAGCAGAAGGCAGTATTAAGCTCGTCAGGCGAAAAAGTAACCCGATCCTGACCATGCTTATTCTTAAGAAGACCCAAACGCCGAAGGTTGGACCAGGCCTGCTGCGAACCCTGACAGGCAAAGATCCGGGCACGAATATAGATGCGTTATGCTGATACAAGCGAAGTTTTGGTAGCATCACGAAGCTGCCGGAAAATTGCAACGAGCATAGGCCGAATAACAGAATCCGGATGGCACCTCCGAAGGCGACGGTAAGCCTGATCTCGGGCACGCATCTTTCCTCGCACGAGGGAGTCGATCTAGGGCGCAGGTGGCCGGGAAAGCCAAACAGTGCGTAAGGGCGCAAGAGCATGCACAGCACCGCGAACGCGCCCACAAACGAAATCAAGTTTCTTGTCGAGAGATTCGGCAGTGTTAAAACGCGACCAATCCTGGCCCAAGATAAGCCCAGCAAGTGCATCCTCATCGATTGCATTAATGGGCCGATACAAGAAGGACCGCGGCTGCTGCCGCAAAACCAAGGCATCTAGAGTTATCTCTATTAAGTCATGGCCAGACAACAATGGCACATCAGGCTGGAAGCTGCTAAGTACGAGAGAAGGATCACTTACTGCGCAAACGTCAAGCCAAGTATCAGCTGATATCGTATGATGGGTAGCTTCAAAGGGCAGAAGCGAAAGGCCATGTTCGAGAAGGAAGCTCCTCAGATGAACTGCATCGTACGAGTGACCAAGCAAGTCAGTGTTCAAATCCCCAAGAACTACCACTCGCGAATAAAGTGACAGCAGAGCAGAAAGTTCGTCCTCGAACATGCTTAAAGAACCTAAGGGGGGCGCACGATAAACCACACAAAATACTCTTATTGCAGAAGAGCGGCGAACCTCGCATATTAAAACTTCGGGTCTCGCGGAATAGGGCTGCGGCGAGACACGAAGTACAGAAAGCGAGAGAGAGGAGTGCACATAGAGCCCCCCCCCCCCCCCCCCTTCTCTTGCTAACACGATCATTTCGGGCAAGTACAAAAGAATTGAGCGCAAAAAAATCACTTGGGATATCAGCATTGAGTCATGTCTCAGAAACTGCAATGACATGAAAAAAGTTTCCATAAAAAAAATCACGAAATTTATCGATGTGAGCAGGTAGAGATTGGGCGTTGACATGGCAACAACGCAGCCTTCCGGACCGCACCGAGGAGTCAGCACACGTCGTAAAAGTCGACAGAGTCGTTGTGTTAGTCACTGCTCTTATGACAGTAGCCGAGGCGAAATCGGTTATCATCAGCATCAGCAGCGTCCTTGGAGGCATCATTAGACGCAGTAATTTTGGAGGTTGCACGAGCAACTACTTTAGAAGCAGCACCAGTATCCACTGCAGCAGGCACCGACCGAAGAACTGCATCCGAGGGCAGCAGTGGGGCATTATGGCGTCGAATAGGTCCACGCCCTATTGGATCGCCCCACGAGCGGGTCTAGAACCAGGGGAATTGCCGAAAGGCTACTCGACGACGGCTGAGCGAGAGAAGCAGGAGGAGAGGCAGCAGGTACTGCACTAGCAACTCTGCGCCGATTAGCAACAATGCACTGCACTCCGTTTCGCGTCACGATCCTCACCCATGCTAGTACGCTCAGCAAGCTCGGCCCGCAGCTGACGATATGCTGCATCCTGCGCTCGTGTACGACCCGGGCGAATTACAACACCCTGAAACTCAGAACTCTGCCGAAGAAGCCGCAAGGCACGAAAAACTCCAAAAACAGAATCCGCCGTAGACAACGTAACCTTGACGGGACGAGGACGCCGCGTAACAGCCCCAGAAGCAACAGACACTAATACACCAAGCCGAACAATAGCAATATCAGTAGCCGCTATTAAAAGGGCAAACAACCTTCAACAACCGTCGCACAGCAGCCAAGTCCGTAGCTCCCGTAGCACCCTCTGCAAGACCAAAAACAATGATATTTCGTTTCCGTTTTTCACGCTCGATCAACTCCTAAGCAACCGAATCAACACTGGCGAAAGCAGCTACACCTGCAGAGGCAGTGACGTGTGCAGTAAATCCGCAGAAACTGCATAGATACGCGAAGAGAGCGCAGCAACATTGGTGTCCATCTTGACATCAAGGGCATTACGTTGCAGCCAAAGCTCATTTATAGAAGCCTCATTAGAAGCCAGACGTTCCAGGGCAGCATCGACTTTGGACGAGAGCGTGGCAATAAGTCCAGAAATTTTCTGCATACCAGCTTGAAATTTAGCAAAGTCAAGTACTGCTGATGAAGACGAAGATTTGGAGCCCGGCAGCAGATCGGTGGCGGCAGTAGCAGGCGGAGAGTTACAACAGACATTTCAGATGCAACGGCCTGCTCAAATACCGCTCTAAGCGGCGAGTAACTAACCGTTATACAGCCAGAGCACCGAAAAACGTATGTGGTTGGGTCTTGGTAGGATTTCGGTAGGGTTATAAAAAAGGTTGATATCAAGTCGAATTTCGGTAGATTTGGGGTTGTATAATCGAATACCAACCGAATTCCTTCCGGTTGTTTTGTGCAAAAAATCAGCCCGTAACTAACCAAATTCTAACCCTCGCACGGCGTAACAATTGGTAGGATAGTCCATTGATTTTACAAAATCCTACTGAATGCCAACCTTTATCCTATGTAATGGTTTTGGAATTTGGTTGGTTACGGGTTGATTTTTGTGCACAAACCAACTTATTGGAATTGGCTTGGCGTACAGTTGGTCGAGTCCGCGAGGGAAGGGCTCGGAGGCGCGGGTTATTATTATCCGATCGGTCTTAAATTCTACAGAATTTTGGAATTGGCATCGAGACGTTGCCGCTTGTCTTGACATACACTGTTTAATTTTATGCATTGAATATATCTTGCAGGTACAATATCATCTGACCCTTCTTAAAGGTCGGGTGATTCTACCAACAAAAGCCGAAATGCTGAAAGACTCGAAGCTCAAAACGTCGAATAAGAGGCACGCTCATGTGCTCGCTCTTAAGCAGTTCGATTACAACGATGATTTGGCATTTTCCGGTGGATTTGAGCGACTTTCGCCTTACTACAAGAATGGATATATAGCCTGGAACGAAGCTAGAAAGATGGATCTCTTGCACTATAAAAACAGCAAATTCTTGATAGCTCCGGACAATAGGACCGCGACTGTAATATCTCCAGCTGTACCGATTTTCGAATCAACAACAAAAACGACAACAATAACAATAGTATAACTTATTTCTATCTTCTGATAAATATGTACAAATCGGTACATACAATATTTTAATATTCCAAGATGAGGAAAATTCCAGTCTACTTTGAATATAGTGGCATTATATACACTTGCGATGAGCGGAAAAATCGAAATTTCGTTTATTACATATTCTTTATGTAGAATGTCTGAAGAATATTTTCATCAAATTTCATTAAGATCGGAGCATTAGATTTATAAGTATAGGTATTTCAACTGACCACCCGTTGCGCGGTCGTTTAGCATGCAGCTCTTTAAACGCGATTATCTCAGAATCGCTTTTCTTTTCAAAATACCTTTGCGCGGTGGGCAGGATTACTATAATACCTAGGGCCCGGATGAAGGACTTCAAATTTTGTTTTAAAAAAATTATTTAAAAAAAAACCGAAAATTTAGCACCTTAAAAAATAATTTTTTTGTTAAAAGTGTCGCCATTTTTTTAAATGAAAATTTTCACATATCCTTCGTCCAGGCCCAAGCCAACGAAATGTACTTATGTAATTTTTTTGAATTCTGATTTTTGGTTGAACCGTTCTCAAGTTATCATGCCCACCGCAACTGATCCTCAAAAAAAGGTACTGCTGGTATACGCTGGTTGTCCGCCATTTTGAGAAACTTTTTGATGGAAAAAATTGTACAAACATATGAACATGTGTACTAATGAATGCCGTTCACAGTTTTTCAATAAACATTTATTTCCGGTTGCCTTTCGCCGCGCCATTTACCGCTGAACGACTATAAAACAACCTTGGTGCTGGTGGAAAGACCATTATTTTATGGTTGGTTTTGGTTACTGCAGTTGGAAGTGTAAAAAACACCGTTGGCAGAAACGCGATTGCTTCGCAGTAACAACGGTAGAATCGCGGTTGCCAAGTTGGTACAATAGTAGAATCGCACTTGCCAAGCGGTTACTTTCACGGGGTTTTGCTACCGTTGTTTTACCGGTTGTTTTGAGGTTGCGGTGATCCGATAGAGTGGTGTACCAAACCAACCAATATTCCAACCTTCTGAAGATTGTTTTAGGGTTAGTTTTTGAGAATCAACTATAAACCAACCATTCTTTTGACACGATGAAAAGGTGGTTCACGGTTGGATATTTTATAATATTTTATAATCGGGTTTATACCAACCCGAATTCCGACTTCCACGGTACAATATCGATGGTTGATTTTTCAAAATCAACCATAAGCCAACCTCTGGATAGTGAGTTGTCTCAAATGATTGGTTTATGGTTGGTTTTGAAAAATCAACCACAAATCAACCATCGATATTGTACCTTTGAAGTCGGAATTCGGGTTGGTTTAGAATATCCAACCGTGAACCAACTTTTCATCGTGTCCAAGAAATGGCTCGGTTGGGGTTGGTTTACAAAAAAACCATCCATGGTGCACCAATCGACCGGTTGGTTCGTGGACGGATGTCAGAAAAACGACCGAATTCCAACCATACGTGACGGTTGGGAGGTCCGCGAGGGTATACTACATGCATTTTTTTAAATAGCTCATCTTTCGGACTGGGCTGTATAATGTTGTCACATAACATAAAAGATTTCACATGTTGCCACATAACATATAAGGTTTCACAAGAAAGACTTTCTGTTGCAAGCTTTCGCTTTCCATTAAATGCTATAGAAACTCGTGACTTTGCGTAGAATCTTCTAATTTCTACAAGAGTTAACGAACAACTAGTACGCATCCGTGCTCGAATTTTCGTATCGTTAACAGAATTCTACAATGTAGTGATATCATCATAGAAAATTGTAGTGTCTACAATAAATAACATCGAATTACCATATAATTCAATTTTCTATCGACTTCAACTTGACGCCGAAAGTTATATGTAATAATAAAAAATTTATTTTGTGTATCTCATGTATGAAAGGAACCACTTTATGAGCTTGCCGGGCGTGACATACAGTCGGACCAGAGATGAGTAGGGAGATTGCCAGTGGAGCGATATTCTTGAGGCAACTTTTTTTCCGTCTTTGCGCCGCCACACTGGAGAGTTGCCGAACTAGACCCATCTTTTTGATTGGTCGAATATATATAGATATACTCGACGTGGAAAAAATTGTGCGCTTCCGACCCATCTTTCTGATTGGTCGAGTATATATAGATATACTCTCGATGGAAGAGGTTCGTGCGTTTCCGTAGCTTGCAACCGCGCTTGATCCTTTGCGCCCGTCGCAACGTTGCTGGGACCATGCATTTGAATTTCAGCTCATCGCACGGACTTCGGTATACAGTCTTCGAGCCTTGCTTGAACATATCTTAACCGTATCAATAAAGAATTAAAAATATTCAAGCAAGCTCGGCAGACGTACGCCAGTTCACTCACGCACCGAACGAATTTCTTCCCGTTAATTTTTTTGTTTTCAGCGTTGATACGTAATTTAATAAATATATCTTCGCAGCAACGAATTTGTTGCTGCGAGGATATATATATTTTTTTTCCACGTTCAAGAATTTTGGATAAGCATGTTTGGGTAACGTAATCTGACTTTTAGGAGTGTACGGTGGTCGTGCGCATAGAGAATCAGTCTGGTAGCCGGAAGGTTCGGAGTTCGAATCACCGATTGATTTCTTTTTCTTTTAATTTTTTTTTTTTTTTTTAAGTCCCGACCTTGCATTGCTCACATGGGGGTGCGAGCAATGCAAGGTCAGGTCTGAAAAATTTAAATGTTTATTAACCATCAAATTCATATGAAGAATCAAAATTACATGTCAGACACAATACAATGTATACGTTTCTCGGTAATCCATTAACGCAACATTGTATGGAGGCAAACTGTAAACAAGTGCGAGCACTCCGGTTCGTCTCGATCATTTGATTTTTTCAAGTGGAGAGTGAAGTCAGTTTCGCGTCTCGCAGTTTTTTCAATTTTTTTTTATTCTTAGATATGCCATAAGAGCCCATGTTAAAATGTATGCATAAAAAAATTCATTTTGTGTAAACGATGTAGACGAAAAATCCCAAAAAATTTATGTGAGTTTTTTATGTATTATTAAAAACGCGGTAATTATTTTAGATTTTTCTGGGCATTTTCAATTTTACTGACGAACTTTCTTGAAAAAAAAAAATTGTACAAAAAAGAAATTATTCGGTGATTCGAACTCCGAACCTTCCGGCTACCAGTCTGATTCTCTATGCGCACGACTACCGTACACTTCTGAAAGTCAGATTACGTTACCCAAACATGCTTATTCAAAATTCTTGAACGTGGAAAAATATATATATATATCCTCGCAGCAACAAATTCGTTGCTGCGAAGATATATTCATTAAATTACGTATCAACGCTGAAAACAAAAAAATTAACGGGAAGAAATTCGTTCGGTGCGTGAGTGAACTGGCGTACGTCTGCCGAGCTTGCTTGAATATTTTTAATTCTTTATTGATACGGTTAAGATATGTTCAAGCAAGGCTCGAAGACTGTATACCGAAGTCCGTGCGATGAGCTGAAATTCAAATGCATGGTCCCAGCAACGTTGCGACGGGCGCAAAGGATCAAGCGCGGTTGCAAGCTACGGAAACGCACGAACCTCTCCCATCGAGAGTATATCTATATATACTCGACCAATCAGAACGATGGGTCGGAAGCGCACAATTTTTTCCACGTCGAGTATATCTATACAGGGAGGACACGGTGAAACTAGACAGTCCAATGCGGCTCCGTGAGAATGTAGGAAGCCTGATTGGCTACTGCCTACGGCCGCCAGTGCGTCTCATCCGAGCGGCGACTGTGTCCCCACGCGCCATCGGAATGGGCCAGTAAGGGTAGTGGTAGGGGCAAGGGACGTTACCTGAGCTGGTAGGGCAGACGCCAGAAACCAAGATTTATTTACTACTCGGTCTGCACGCATAGAGTGGGAACCGTCGGTTTGACGCGCAAGCGCATTTGCGCTGTCTAGTTTCACCGTGTCCTCCCTGTATATAATCGACCAATCAAAAAGATGGGTCTAGTTCGGCAACTCTCCAGTGTGGCGGCGCTGCAAAGACGGAAAAAAAGTTGCCTCAAGAATATCGCTCCACTGGCAATCTCCCTACTCATCTCTGGTCGGACTTTATGAGAAGGCTTATCGTAAAGTCACACTATATGAGAAGGCTTATCGTAAAGTCACACTTTATGAGAAGGCTTATCGTAAAGTACCGGAAGCCTATCATAAAGTGACGAAAACTCATTATAAAGCGCTATGCGGATGAGCACATCTACGAATTTTCACGATCTCGCACGCAACACGCACGCCCTCTTTAGCATTGATGAGCTACGTTCCCTTTCTGTTTTCCTTTCGTCGGGACCTTGTCTTTTTGTCCCACTAATGGAATAGTTATAAAATAAATCATAAAATAGAGATTTTTCCACCGGGGGAGCTCCCAGCCCCTCCCCCACTTTATACATACAATACACAAAATAGTATGTGACACTCGTGAGGTACAGCAAACTTTATGGGAAATCTGCGAAGTGAGTCGCACGAGCCGCACGCGTACCTCCAAAACACTCGTCGAACTGCACTCGTGTTTCGGTGGTACTTGTCTTCGGCTACTGCTTCTGTGGTGTACGCGTGCAGTTCCACTCCTGTTTCAGCGGTACTCGTGCGGCTATTGCGACTCACTTCGCAGTTCTCTCATAAAGTTCGCCCTACCTCTATTGTATCACAAAGTACTATTGTGTAACGCATTCACGAAAAGTGCCGGTTTCTGTGCGGGCCGGCCGCGTCATGAAGTGGCGCTTCATAAGAAGACGTATCATAAATACTAGAAGCGCATCGAAAATACTGAAACCGTATCGAAAATACTGTGCGTATGCACACATTGATTCAAGACCGTATCGAAAATACTATGCGCGGATGTACACATATCGGTCTGCTTTTTCCTTTATTGTCGCGCTCGGCCAGCAACGTAACCTGGCAGTTTTCGTGCATTAGTTACAAAAAGTAGTATGCGATATTTGTACGTGAAATCGGACTCCCGACGGCGGTTGTAAGTGGCCGCACTCGTGAAGAGTCCGCTTTCACGCACTCGTAGTAGATTATAGAAAGTTGTCAATTCTGATAAAAGTTCTATAAATTTTGTACAAATAAACTACAATAATTCACATAATCTATGAGATGTAGATATTGCGTACTCCGTTGTAGATATAAATAAATAATTATTGAAATGGGGTAGTAAATTGTGGATATTTTTCTGCCAGGGACGCAGTAAAATATTCGCTATTAGCGATGAATATTGCATTTTTTAAAGTGTACCTTGCATAAATCCATTCCGCTTTGTCTGTATCCGTAGCATACTTGTCTTGCGGTGATTTGGTAACCCCCAGCGTATTCAGGGCGTATCTCAGATCTTCCGAGAGTACATAGCATGAATACTATCTCGATGACAACAATTTTTTTTTTAATTCTCGACACACTGATGACATTGTATAAACTATTACATATTCGGTTACGAATTTTTCACATGCTTGGCTACTGAAAATAAAAGAATATACTTGGCGTCGAGACGCTATCGCGTCTCTTGATATCCATGGAGGTATCTCATAAGTCTTTGACTCTTATGTAACTTGATTACGGATTCCGATAGTACAATTTACACAAAATGAATCTCGTGAGCATCAACATTTTTCTAAAGATACAAAGTAAAATCGATTTAAAAAAAATAATTCACTAATAGACTGTTTATCCTGATTCCAATGCGCAAATTATTAACGTTGTAGCGTAATTATGATATTTACATCACTTCTTAGGAGTAATGCACCGGTCAAAACTGAAAAATAGTACATTACGATACTAGTGCGATGAAATTTTTTCGCGACGAGTTTGCAGCACGAGCTGAAGGCGAGTGTTGTAATCACACGAGATCAGAAAAAGTTTCTCGCACGAGTATCGTATACAATTTTATGCCACTAGTGCGAGAAGTGCCTGTTTCACGCACGCAAGAAAAGCGAAGTGTGCGTGAAGTAGCCACTTCACGCACACTGTGGTATAAAAGAAATTATTTTACATTTTTTTTGCTGGTCACGAGAAGAGTGTCGTTATAATTTTTTTCAACTTTTTTTTACTGACTTGTCTTCATTTATTAAGCTGTTCCTGAGACATTGACGTTTAAATTTTGCAAGCCACACACATTTTCGGCCTTTTTTGCTTCCTCATAGAGAAAGCTTTGTTTTCGTGAAAAAAAAATTTCGCGATTTTCATGTCAGGACACTCAAAATATTCTAAAACACTGAGAAAAGTGGTTTTTACGAAACATGTGTGTGTGTGTATGTGCAGATTTTCTTGTACGCACGATAACTGTCGTAATTTTCGACAGATTTTTTTCTAATTTGGCACGCAAGTAGGTTATCATAGAACCCCGCTTGGGAATCGGTTGAAAATTTTTTTTTACACCATTTTCTAAATTTTGAAAAAAAATCGTTTTCACGCTATAACTTTCGTAATTAAAGAGGCACCGAGATGAAATTATGTGCATAAATGGACTATCCGTAAAACATTATGTGTACCAAATTTTGCGAGAATCTATCGAGCCGTTCTGATTTTATTACAATTTTCATTTTTTCAAAAATATCTGCAAATACTATAACTCATGCAAATTCTGAGATATGCGGCTGCAACTGCCGATATGATTTCACGATTATTGATTTCAAATTAAGATTTTGGTCTAATTAACCGTTGATGTGTCACAAAATTTCGATTTCAGTGAATAAAAAGAAGAAAAAAAAGCTTTTACGAAAAAAAAAAAAAAAAAAAAAAAATTCGCAATTTTTCACATATTTATGTCAAGTTTTCTTCACTATTAGACGACCAATTTGACACCAATTGGTCGAGTGGTTCAAATTTTATGGCATTTTGAATTATTTGAAAAATCTCGTTCGAGCGCTTACTCATGCAAATTACTAGGTATCGGGTTTCAATTTATTTCATGTATGGACTATCGTTACATAATTCTTGAGTAACAATTTTACACAAATCGGCCGAGCAGTAAAAATTTTACGTCACTTTAAATTTTTATAAAAATGTTTTCCGCGTATAAACAAGCCTGCAAAGTAGAACCTCGCAAATTTCTTCCTTATTATTTTTTCCTTTCACAATGGTTCCTCTATGGGGAAGCCAGAATTGATCAACATACTTCCTCATAGAGGTAGCTTTGTAGAAAGCAAAAAAAATAATGAGGAAGCAATTTGCAAGGTTCTACTTTGCAGGCTATTTTAAAGCTCATTATCGTTGTTTTCGGCAAAGTTGTGTGTCCTCATATAAAAATTTCGACATCCATTTTCAGAAGCAAAACAAAGAGAAAGAAGAAAATATCTCTTTATACGAGAAAGAAGAAGAAAAAAAAAAGATTATTATTTGCGATACACCGCAGGGAAAAACAAAAGCCGCTGGAAGCATGTCTTTAGAGTCATAATTCTTATTTCGCTTACCGACAAATCTATCACTAGTAACCGATCATTAATTAACACAGAATAATCAACAATTTACCCACGATGCTATAAATATACAAAACAATTATGCTTAATCTTTAAAAGAGCAGGAACGAAGCGTATATGGGTTAATGGTGGAAATTAATATACAAATAAGAATAAAAAAACGTATCGCTCATAATGTGTAAGCCCACGAAATAATTAGAAGAAATAAAGAAGGTGATGCTCCGGCCACCTCCGCTCAATTCAACTTATCGTCTCTGAATTTGATTAGCTTAGTGATTGTTGAATCAAACGATTTTTCCGATCAGGAAGTGAGCGGAGCGTGTCGCATTCCAATGGAAATAATATTGGACGCGCTGACGTTGACAAACTTGCTCTTTCTTTCTTTCATTTCTCTTGACGTTTCGCTTTTTAACTTCAAGAAAAAAAAATTGCGGAATTAATGCGCCTAGGAAAAATTCTAAAGTAACGCCATTTGGTGGAGTTTCGTGCCTCGTCGAGCCTCAAAGAAAAAAAAACTTTGAGCGGGACTTCCTCCTCGTCCCTCTCTCTCTCCTTATCGTATGTCCGAAAGGTTCATGCGTCACTTCTCCGGACGCTTCGGGAGATAATGGAACGAAACTTTGGTCGTTACAGGATGTGCTTTGCATTTTCTCGAAAAAAAGTTAAGGAAATAATGGAGACAGTTGAAAATAATGAAGCGCAATCTTCTCACAGTTCTGAACTCATGATCCTCAAGAATATATATTGTTCCCATCGGATAATTGAGAGAGTTAAGGTATTAGAGCGGCATTTGAATGATAAAGCATGAGAATTTTTCTGGACAATAATCATAACAAGCTATTTTTAAAAAATAAGCATCTTAGTTCTGCAGTCAAGAATAATTTCTAACAATCACCACTTGAGAATTAATGATGATACTTCATAGGTATAACAATAATTTAGTCATAATCGCGTTTTGAATACCTTTTAACAAATAAAGTACGATTCGAATAAGCGTGGTCTTTAAGAACCGCAAAGTAATTGCATGTATTATGAAGAAAATAATTCCAAGTAATCTTGAAAAATGTTTTCTTTTTACAGTATTATTGTCATTTATCCGAATCCACAAGGTTTTCAAATATAATAATATTCGAATATTGCCCATACCTGGAAAAAGTATAAAGTGAATCGACGCCTAATCGGCACCATACATCAACAAAAAAAACTGAAAACTTTTCATTCCCCTTTACAATATGTACAAATGTTTCTTTTCCGCATGTTTCTGTATCATTGTTAGATATCGTGGTGAATAATCCGACGAAAAAGAAACGAACTAAAAAGTCATTCTTCCGATGCACGTACAACTTCTTTTCTCGTGAAACATTGTATATTTTACAGGAAATCGATTGCGCCTGTGAAAATACACGTGCATCACGCGAGATTCTATCACGACGAACAAGAGTAATAGCATTATATTTGGTGTTATGATTTGACTCTTACTGCGAATCGTTTGTATATTCAGTAAAATATATGCATGTATTCATTTCGGAGAGAAAACGTGTTACTTTACTTGAAAATTGGCTCGAATATCCTACTGTACATGTGCATAGCCAGACTGGACGTATGGGATAGTTTTGTTATTTTTCGTTTTGTAATGATTATTATTTCGTGTACTTTGGATTCCCATTCGGACTGCGGCAACTTCACTGAAAGTTGTGTAACTTTTTTTCAATATTCAGGGATTTGGAGCGCTTAGCTCCTGACACGATAGCGCTAAGATTTGATGAGTGTTTCTCTTAAAATGTTGTGCAATGAGGAATCGCAGAAGAGAGATTACATAGAGTATTTATAAATTGATGTAACACTATACATCCTAAGACCATTGCAAATAATAGGCGTATAAAAAAAACATTGAATATCATGTACGATAATTTTAGAGGTTACTTTTAGTTTTCGACAAAAAAGTGCATAATTATCGATCGTTTTTAAATAGAGGCATCTCGTGCTCCTAAGGGACTTTACAAATATCTCGTCTGGACATTTGATTAATATAGTGTTAATCGCGTTGAAATTAAATCCATTAATGTATTAACAAACTGTTTTTTTTAATTCGGCAAATAACAGGCTGTAATTTTTTGACGATTAAATCTATAAACAAATTTAACGATTAATTCGGAAATTATTTTCTGAGAAAGAATTCTGCTTTAAGGATCAATTAACCGGTTAATATTTTGCTATTCCTTCATTTTTAACATTGCTCTGGGTATAGCGTTCGGTTAAACGCAGATGTGAAACCAGCCCCTTTATATTTTATGGCTGTCAGTTTTATTTTCTATGGGTTAACTCTATTTCTAAAAGATTATTAATGAATCAAATTATATTTTGACTCTTTCCTTTATGTTGAAAAGAGAAAGTTACAATCGTGCAAATAACGAGAAGCGAATTTACACATACGTTTAAGACCAAGCACACCAGAAACGAATTTCGCTCAAATACATTTTTTTTACGTACAAAAATTTACAGAAACGCTCACAAAGTTTAGCTCTGATTTTTCTAGTGTGAAGCGTTTGAACCTTCATAATAACCGCGGAATCTCTAGTTTCACCTGGAAACACATAGTAAATAGTATTTTTAACGGTGCGGCTCGACGTATCGAGCTTTCTCATCGCTGAAAAATCGTTCACTATTTTGTTTCGTCGAAATCTTCAAAATATATAATTGTTTCTTCGTTTTTTGTCTCTATTTCTTCTGATCTATTGTATCAACATGTGCATTGTACAAATATAAAATCGGCATTTTCATAAAATACGAGTAACAACGTATTATGATGAAGAAGACGTTACATTTTGTCCGACGAGAACATTAAATTGCGTAACAATTGACAATCGTACAGAAGTAATTATAATTTTGAGTTTCTTTCTTTGCATCGCACATGTAGATCATGCTGCATACATGATTTTTTCGTATTTCCCATGTAAATTCATTGCGTACGTGAGGAAAAAAAGAACGAAAAAACTTATAATATACAAATCGCTAGCGACCTCCTGAATATTTATCGGGCGGATTACAATAAGTTGTACCAATAATTATACTTTCTTCTTTGTGAGCTCCGTAAGAAAGATTGCGCTCTATATACAAAAACATTTTTCTCCCTACTCGTTATTTATCTCGTCGTCCGCAGAGTACAAATATATTAGCGAAGTGCGTTGTGTTTTTGCCGTATAGACGCAAAAAGTTCGCAGGCTTATATATTATCCAACTTGTTCTCCACTCCAGCACAAAGTCGTTACACTCTCCGCGCTATTTAATTGCGTAATCGCGCACGTGCAGTCTTATAATTGAATATATATTGTTTACGATGAACTGACGAAGATCGCTGTACAGAAAATAAAGAGGAGAAAGTAAAAACCGCGTCCATCTTCGAGGCGACAACTCATGTTAACGGGGAGGTAAAGTCTGTCGGAACGTTCGCAAATGTTTTTTTTTTTTTTTTTTTTTTTTTTTTCGAGTTCGTGTGTTTCGGTTATTGTTAGTTATATATTATTGGCGGACACATCGAGGACTCTTGGAATGACGAATTTGTCAGCCCTCGCTTACGGAGGATAGAGAACTGCGGGTCGAACCGGCTATGTGATGCGTCAAGTCGGCGAGATCCGGCGGAAGGCAAAGCGGTATCGCACTCGGACCGTAAATCGCTTCCTGCTCCTCCAATTGTATTGCGAACTGCTCCTCAAGCCTCTGTAACGTTATACAAAGAGTCAATTTAGTCATTCGTAGCGGCTTAACCGTTTCCGTTCTAATAAAAATGTTTATTTCACTCCATGCGAGAATAAATTCCCATTTCCACACCTTGTGAAATAAAATTAAGTACGATACTCGTGAGATGAACGTTTTCTTGAAGGGCTTAAAAGTCACCTAAAAAGTAATAAGTTAAATACCTCTCTAGACGATACACGGTGAAAAAAAATATACTTGAAATTTAATATTCCTATACTGGAAGTTTGCATACATAAATTGGTATACTGAATTTTACTATACAAGTGCGATGGAAAATTTATGTTTGGTACTACTTTTGAAAAACTCTTGCATTTGAACATCGTTAAGTACGTATCAAACATTATAATTCTGCAATTTTTTAGAGACATACAGTGCACCAACAAAATTATGTGAAGTAAAACGTAAAATTTTTAACCTGCCACAGCTTTCAAACCAAACCTGTGAACAAATTTTCATGTTCAATGTGTTTAACACATAATCTTATTTTATGTGTCGAAGAGTGTATTCTAGGATAGGACAATTGAGTGAGTTTTTAATAACGAAAGATGTATGCACATTTGACGCAATAGCTATGTCAAAAAGACCCTAATAAAAATTCCTCCACTCAGACTAGAATGCACTCTTACACGGATGAAATGAGACATTGATCACTAAAATTTGTTCACCGGATTGGTCTGAATGCTGCGACAAGGTGAACATTTTTATTTGTACGTCACACTATCCTGATGTACTGTATGTTGTTACAAAATTGCGGAATTACAATGCTTGGCATGTACTGATGATCTTTAAACGTAAAATTTTTTGTAAAAAAAAGATATCATCTGCAGAATTTTTTTCCTATGACTGTTTTTTGGATGAGATCTGGTCTCCCTTAACGCGTGTGG